>LPNX011142489.1:59884-121307 GCA_001517045.1 Pseudotsuga menziesii | reverse complement strand
ATTATGATTACTTTTGAAAGTAAGATATGGAATATGGAATTAAAAACAAGATCAAATATACTACCCTACAAATTAGATCAATTCTAGTAAAAGGAAATAAGCAGAAAATGACGAAAATGGCACCGACGTGAATCCCCCTAGGGGGGATGGGGAATGGGCTCGAAAGAGCCTATTCAAAGGAGGATTTTATTATAGAGGTTACAATATCAGAGCACTAATAAATCAGAACTTTCTTGGTCCTTATACAGGCTGAAACCAAGATATTACAGTTTATACAAAAATTTTACAAATTATGTGACAAAAGAGAGACCATGGGGGGATTTGAGCACTCCAAAATCCACTTTGGACAGTAGATTCCTTTCCTCACTATCATACCTTCTAAATGATAGTGAGCGAGTTAGAATAACAAATGCCCAAAATCAATTTAAGAGTACCTTTAGGTCAGCCTACTTTATCTCAAAAAATAATGAAATTAAACTAGCTAAAACGGTGAACAGGGAACCAAGGAAAGCAAGATTTCCTTGGGATCTTGGATTGCTATTTGTGCAGCCAATTAAAAGCACTAATATTGCAGAATATTGAAATTTATTGCAGCAAAAGGAAATCTAATGCATGTGATCTACAAGTTTTCTTTCAAATTCATGCAAAAAGGACAATTTCCCTACAACTAGATCCGGGATGCTTATGATACTTTTTTTTTTAAGTGCAAGATCTAGGATGTGAGATATGAAATATTATATCTATGTATATTTTACTTTGATGAAACAGATCCAAATAAAATCACAGCTATAAACTGAAAAGGTAACCGGGTAAAGTGTTGATTTTGAGGGAGGAAGAAGAGGAGAAAAGTGTTGGTTTCCTTGAAGATCCACAGTAGAGCTTTCAAGTGGAATGCCGAGGGACTATTCCTTTGAAATGTTTTGAAGAGAATGAAGAATCAAACTAGATCATCATCCTCTCCAAAGTATGAACCTGCAACTCAGCTGAAATCAAAGAACTTGCCAAGAAACTTGTGAGATCCGATTAGTACATACAAAGAGATTCAAGATAACATGCATATAAGCTTATAGGACATGCTAAATCTATATATCTAAACATGCATCAAAGGAGAGTGACATTCAATAAAATTATTGAACAACACCTTTCCTATCAAGATTGTAATAAGCTAATTACCAATCTTAACCACAGATCTACAAGAAATTAGCAAAAAATGACCACAGATACAGGTTACCTCAGTAAAACAACGGCAATAATCATCCACACATGTAATGGAACCACACCGTATTGCCTCCAAATCTTTTCTTTATTTCAAATGTAGAATTACAACAATCAATAGCAGCAGCACTTCAATCCCAGTTCTAACTAGCTTGGAAGAGGAGGTTGTGCCTGGATATATACAATTTATAGGCCATCCAGCCCAGGGGGGGCGCAATTACTCATGGAATCAAGTGAAATCAACTGATGGAGAGTCCATCAATGCCTAATCTATGTCTAGTTGAGACAGATCTGAGTCTCACTGAGTGCAACTGTCAATCGGGGGGCTTATCTGACTGACACCTCAACCTGTTGACTGAAGAATCCACCAAAAATCATCCAGTTGAGCCAAAAATGTGTTGAGGAGAGAGATAGGGCGAAATTACCCATAAAGGATGCTCAAGATAAACTCTAGATCTTATTGGATCACCTCCTTCAGTCAAGGATTTGTCAGATCCAGTCAATCTACTTCAGATCTCACTGATTTCAATCAAATCGACTAAGAATCCATTTATTTATTGATTTTGGATTTGCTCCATTATTCATCAATTTATTAATTAAAATAATCAATAATTGATTTTTGGGGCTTTCTGACCTAAGTGATGGAAGATCACTCAAAACTTAGGAAATAGTGGGTCCATGGGTTTACATGGTGCTCTTAGCTTGAAAATGAGCACCTACATGACTGAAACCGATTATTTGGCCCACTTTTATTACAAACTCAATTTTTCCAATTAAACTATTAAAAAATAGCCTAAGTTTTGGAAAAATTAAAATTTAATAAAAAACACTGAAAAAACTAAAAAATTGAAAATTTGAAAAACACCTAGGGGGACTTAGACATGTTCATATGACTCAAAAATGATGTCTAGCATGCTTACACATTGACACATAGACTCTAATAACCTCAATAGGCCCAAATGCCAAGCTGACCACCCGAACTTTGGAGGTATGGAGTGAAAAACTCAGAAATTATCAGTCGTTTGTTCAACAACCAATAATAACCAAGGGAAAAAACACCCTGGGATGATCGGATTGACAAATGAAGTCTAAGAGACCGATTATTTTACAGACACTATCATGCTAGAACATTTATTACAATTCCCCCATGGGGTATGAACATGTGATATGATACAACAAGCACTTCCCATAAGTACTTCCATAGGTCTTTTGAAGTCCAAACAAGTTAATCCTGTCTGGTTCACCGGGCTCACTTGATAAAAACCACTAAGTACAACTTAGGTGGTAACACAGTTTAAGCCTGAAGTTCATTCTAAGCGGAGCGAAGACAGACATAAGCCATCAGGGAAAACATCGGAGGATCCTGGGATGAATCCACCTGGCTCAGCAGAGATTCCACTTGAAGGGGATGAGGACATTTCCCCGCAGCGGCCACCATATCTTCAGCCTATTCGACCAGGAGTTAAACCGCCTCAGCGGAGCGCTAAGTTCACTGTATGCACCCCTTCGCTGCCACCGGGTGTGCATCTAGTCGGAACGATGATAGGGAGAATAGACCGGCTTAATTATAGCGACCACGACATGAATGATCGTGGGAGGTTTCCACAGTTCGCACTAGCCCAATACTTACACTTTGTTAAAGATACAGATACTAGTGCGACAGTGCTGGAAGTAAAACAATGAGCTGCTAGCATGGATCGAGCTGGTCTGCTCAAGATGCTTGATGTTACCCATTTTGGCCGCAGCACACAAGTCACCATTGTGGTCAAGCAGCTGCTAGCGTTAGTCCATGACAGCCACCTATGGATCGGCGACAAGAAAATTGTTATTAATGGTGAGCTCATTCATAGGATCACCGTCTTACCAATGGCAGGTCCTGATCCGGGGACAGAATTTCCCTCAAAGCATGAAGATACAAAGCTCGCACAAAGCATGAAGGAACGCTTTGGCTTGACGAAGGGGAAAAGTGGGTATCACACTTCTGTGATTCAAGAGCAGAACATTCGCTTCGCAACTGAGCTCTTAGCATGCAAAATTATATGAAAATACAGACCAACTGAAGTGCTTGCCCCGGTCATCAAAATTGCTATCAACTGCGCTGAAGGCTACAGCTACAACTGGGCAGCGTATCTTGTGAAGGAATTCCTTGAAGACGCTCACGACGCGCAGGAAAAGGGTCGTCCCTTCCACTACTCATGGTTGATTGTCCTCATCACGTTGGTAGGCTGGCAAGAACCTACTGAAACACAGTTTGCTGTTGTACCAACGCATATGCCTAGTGCAGCCAGGTACGCATTACTGTGGGTTTCACAGGATAAAACCCACCAACAGATGACAAACTATGTATTTTCCTTTTATATGATCAGTATCTCGTATGAGATTATAAAAACCCCACGGCTCAGTAATGAGTTGTTCTCTCAGTATGATGGTGCGGTCAATTTCAGGGCCGATATGCACCATATTTTTATCCAGGCTTGCGCAGATAAGAAGCATCAATGGTTTAAGTTGCCATATGTAGTGACTAAAGCTAACATCCTCGCAGTAGTACAGCAGTGGCTGGAAGAATGGTTAAAAGACGCAGGAACAAAACCTAAGATTCCTGTTCCTCTTGTCACCGATATGGGCGCAAGCCCCAGTCACACGCAGCAGCAAGACCCACCTGAAGACAGTGACAAACAAACTGAGTTGCAGCAGACTGAAAGTGACCATGGAGGAGATGGTGGAAATGGATACGACGAAGAAGAAGTAGACGAGTCGGTTAAAACTACTTCATACCCTAATAGGCAGCATAAGCACAAGCCACCAGAAGCAGATTAAGTAGACAAACCGCAGTCCCAAAAGAAAACAAAAGCATCAAAGGACAAGAATATTGTCGAAGAGGCCACCCTGACAAGTGAGGAGTTTGCTTAGGCTCTGTCGAAGTCCATAGAAACTCTCACCCAGATATGCTCAGAATTTGCATATATGCACCTACAGGCCCTCACTGGTGTAGCAGAGCATGTTTCGGAGTTGAAGGACTTAGCGGTGAAATCACTGACTGGCGTTTCAGCAAGTAGTGCCCCGGTAAGCACGCAGCCCGACCTAAGGCAATGGGCTACTAGAGAAAACAAGGGCCAAGTGTCAAGTGCTGCCCTCATCATAACTGACGCAGTATCCCACGCAGAGATGAGCATGGTAGTAGGAATCGATTATACCAAGATGTCCATGATGGAATTACATCTCTGCCAGTCAGCTATTGTGAAGGAAATCTAGGCCCAAGACCGCTATTCGCAAGAATAGTTGCAAGATACCAGGAAGCAAAATGATAGCCTCGCAGTGCAGCTGGAGGCCACGGAACAGAGAAAGAGGGATGTAGAATGTAAGTGGATTACACTAGTCTGAGTTTTGGATGAAGCATGTCGAAGTCTTTTCGACTTCGACGTACAACTGGTGGAGGAGCCGGAACAAAGAGTAGTCAGGCTGAAAGACTACGCACAACAGTCTCGTAGTGAGATCGAGACGCTCAAAGCAGCACATGAGACTCAGATCGTGGAGCTTCAACTGCGCATCCCTCCGGAAACTCCCCCTGAGGTCAAAGAACAGCGCCGCGCAGATATTCAAGCATCAGCAGCGAAAATTTCAGATATTGTGGGTAGCTCAGCAAAGCTGCTAGAAGATAGCGTTGAGGCCTAGACTACACTGCAGGAACATCCAGAAGTTGGACAGCTACAAGAAACCATCAGGCAGCGACAGATAGAGTTGGATGAAGTAAAAGTGGCAATTAAGACTCTGCCACCTATGGAGAAAATTCTTAAGGTCAAGCGAAGCAACAAACTCCAGCAGGAAATTGAGTCGTGCAGGGAAAGAGCAACAGAAGTGGAAAATTCTCTGCAGCCGCTTATCAGCGAAGCTTTCGAGTTGAGTACTACTGTGGACACCCAACCCAAAGTTCTAAAGGAATATGATGCATTCACACAGGAGAAGTCCAGAGAAGCATCAGCCATAGTATTGCAGGAATTGGTCGAAAAGGAGCAAGCAGCTGACAGTATTATGCACGGCCTCAACAAGAAGTACGCTCTCCTCGCCGACAAAGTTCATGGATCAAAAGAATAGCAGAGTGTCCCGGGACGGGACACTGGTCAGTCTTAGGGGCCTGTTGGGGTGCGCACCTTAACAATCCCTAATTTTGGTAACTCCGCGGTTTTTTTCCAAGTGTAAGCGGAGTTATGACTCAAAATAGTCTTAGGGGTGTCGGGGTTGAGTTAAGGTCTTCTTTTTGTAATAAACCCATGGTTTAAGTCCAAGGTTTAGGGTTCGGGGTGGCCATCGTGTAAGCCCACGGTTTTGTAATTAGTGTGCTGTATAAATAGGCACTCTTGTAAATAAGATAGGTTAGGATTTTTGTGTAAAAGGAATTGATGCGAAGCTAAGGATAATTTTGTAAGAAAAGGTTCAGTCCCAGCTATGTGCATGGACGACCTCTACCACTGTGTGCACAGAGGTTTTTAGGTGATAAGGAAATCTGCAGCTGTGTGCACAGGGGCCTACAGCTGTGTGCATGGCTTTGAGGACTGAAGGGATCTGCAGCTGTGTGCGCAGATCAGAACTGTGGTTTTTGTAGAAAGATTGAATAAAACACAGTTCTGTGGACGTAACCCCTACACTGGGGGTGAACCACGTTACATCTTGTGTCATGGTTCTATGTATTGTTTATGTTGTGTTCTTTCATGCATTTATTTCTATATATCTGATAAGTAGAGATCACTGCTAAACGGTAACTTCGCTATGAATTCCCAGTAAAGGGTTGCGCAAGGCACTGTTTGTTTATCTAACTGTGAAGCTACATAAGTGAATGCTAAGCTTTGTGATTTATATTTATAATCTGTTAAAAGTTAAAGGTACAGTAATATCCCTCTTTGCTTGCAGAAATCTGGTTCTGCGGCACCCCATAGCAGTTTTGGGTGAGATTGCAACCTGTTCGCAGGTTGTTGCCGAAAGGGCCAACTCTGTGGGTCTTTTGTTGGTGCGAAGTTAAAGGTATAAAACCCGGGTCTGCCCTATAGCACAACAGCTAGCACAAAGCTTAATAAGGCAGGAAAAGCTCATGATAATGCATTCACAACTTTACATGAGGGAGTCCTGAGGGAAATAGGCCAGCAAAAGATCAAGGGGAGTATGAGTCTCTTGTGAAATGTCATGGCAGTACTATACAACAGAATCCCACACCCTAAAGGAGAAAACGTCAGCATGGGCACGAAATTCAAATAAGGCGCTAACTAGGGCACCCATGTAAGGTGAAGCTCTACCACTCATATCATGCCACTTCTAAAGCAGCAAGAAGGTTCCGTGACAAAATAGAGTGGGTTCGTACCTAAGGTCATTATGAAATGGTCATAAGGTCATGAAAAATACAAATGGTGATGAAACCTAACCTATATGCCAGTTTAGACATGATACCTGAGATCGGCACGAACGGTTCAATCCAACGGCTGAAATGGTATTGAAAAAGGTCCTCTACATCATGAATTATGTCAAAAACAGTCCAAAATGGTTAGAAAATGTCAAAACTATAGGAAAGGGGGTAAAAATTTTCAAATATTTGAAAATTTTCTATAAATAGTAAACAATTCAAAATATTATAAAACATTTGAAACTTTTACCCGTTTGAGCTCAGATTTTCAACAGCGAATTCCAGGAGATCTAGCCGGCGGAATCCACTACTGTTTCTTCCAGGTATTTACCCATGCTCTTCTCTTTCATTTTGATACAATTTTTATGAAACTCCATGGTCAATTAAGATTTCTAGGCCAAACTAAAATGGGCGCTTGCGCCCACACAGAAATCGAGGGTTTTTCCATGTGTAGGGCTGGATATACACGGAAAATGCCCCCAAACCCGCGTACATACACGGCTATTTTGAAAACAGTCGCGTATGAGGCCATGCATAAGGTTATTTTAATAATATAATGGGAAAATTTGAAATTTCTTGTGCAGGATGGTCATAGAGTGGAGAGAGCGTGAACATGGTGAGGTAGAGGAAGCAGTAAGGGCCCATCTAATGGCTCAACAAGCTATATGTGCATGCAGACTCTACAAGTTTTGGTGTCTTGGTGGTTTGAGGGCCAAACTAAGACTATTATAGATGCTGGTGGATTACTGGGATCCAGACTCTGAGTCCTTCCAGATAGATGGGATGTCCCTCACTATAGAGGTGGAGGACATATACTTCATTACAGGTCTTTCTAGATGAGGGGAAGTAGTGAACCTTCATTCTTGTGGTGGGCCAAGAGGTGGCCTGACTATCAACGAGTACATTGTGGTGTACTGCTATCCAGACACACAGAAGGTGGGGAGTCAAGTCCCTACCAATGCTATACAGGAGTTGGGCCTAAAGGCCATACTATTGACATTGGGCAGGATAGCAGGCTTGGCATCACTCCACCAGGCCTCACGGCCTCTGATGTTCTATGGAGTAGAGTACATGAGACCCACGATTTACGACTGGAGCACTACACTACTGAGCAACATGAAACATCACCTTAGTGAGTGTAAGGTAGTTAGAGTGCGGAACTTCAGGTTCAGCAGTATTTTGAGCACGTTTTTCTTCGAGTGTGTTCTAGGATTGAGCCCCAGAGTGGATGTTCCTCTTCACGGGGTTTGAGATCTGGCCCAACGGCGTTGGGTAGATGCTATGCACAGACTGGGGGGTTGTAGGGTGGCCAACCCATATCCAGCTGACTTCTTTCCATGGTGGCAACGACAGCTATTTTCCATCAATGACTACCCCTATGCAGGGATAGATTTCTGGGGGGACCCAAACATGTCACTATCACCAGGATCGGCATATGGCGATATAGGTAACGAATCTTGACCCTCTCTTTTTTAAATTTTTTTTTGAGTTATTTAATTTTTTTGTGTTTTCTTGATTATATGGAATCAAAAAGACATATTTTTGCGTGACAATACATAGTGACATCTACCATTTATGTGCAGATGTGGGACCATGGCGGCCAGAAGGCTTCCCTCGTCATAGACAGAGGGGAAGAGGAGATGATATCATGGGTGTGGATGTGGAGTGGATGCTCCAGAGCATTCATGCCAATTTTGTGAGGCTGACACATAGGGTTCCCATGGTGCAAGTCAAGGACTTTCCTGAGGCTATGCAATGACAGGTGGTGGGTGTACCACGCGCATGGGTGCGATTATTCCGACGGCTAGCTAGAGCCATAGTGACCTTCCATGATCACAATCCTCCTCCTCCTCCATAGGATTAGACACCTGAGAGTGTATACATTTTGTACTGCCGTGTATTATATGTTGGTGGCTAGAGAGCCCCAATTTTGTATCATGACACTATGTATTATCACATTTTGGTTTTTATATATAAAAAATTTATGGTGATTGGTTTATTTATTTACAAGTGTAAAAATTGTGTTTGTGATTAATTTACTGTGAATGAAACAAATGCCAATCTACACGTAGTTAGCATATGAGTCAGCAACTTGATTATTATTTCTTGGAATATGTATATATGTTATATTGTCAAATTGTTGTTCTAATAATCTCACACGTAAGAATCTTCTCAATAACATCGTATCTCTAACATGGTACAAACCATTAAGCTATGACACTAATAACTCTGAATCAAGACATACCTCTAGAGAGAGAACGCCATGTGAAATGGCATCCCATAGAAGCTCAATGACACCACTATATTCAGCAACATTGTTGGAAGATGGCCATAGACATACACCTCCTGAAGACAGTGCATGACCCATAGGAGTATAAATCACCCAAGCAGCAGAGGCTGAGTGTTGAGTGTGATGGCTCGCGCCATCCACGAATCCTATGTAGGTGGAAGATTCCATTGACATCTACCAAAAGAAATAGAAACTAATCAAAAACCTGATCATGATAAGAAAAAGACCTAACTATGCAAAACTGTACAATAATATACAATAAGCAGCCTTGGCTGAAGATCATACATAGTATTTCTTGAGATAGATCCCATTTCTAGGCTCCTCCAAGGCCGTTCCTTCGTAATCCACTAACTCATACGCACTCTTCTCTAACACACGCTTGACCACATAAGGACCCCACCACATAGGATTAAATTACCCTACCCCCAAGGGTTCTTTCGGTTGATCCCACAAAAGGACCAAGTCTCCTTCACTAAACCTCCTTGGATGGATAGACTTATCGTACTGGACCTTTACGCAACATTTATTGACTTCTAGAGCCACCAAGGCATCCCGACACTGCTCATCAAGTTGCTCAAGGTGAACCAAATGCTCCTCCAATGGTGAAGTGTCTAGTAAGATTTCTACAGCGAGCTTCAAAGAAGGAATCTCACATTCAACTGGAAATATCGAATCTACTCCATGTACAAGTTGATATGGAGAAAAACTAGTGGCAGTCTTAATAGCGGTTCGATATGCCCACAAAGCAGGATATAACATGATCTGCCAATTATTCTTGATTTGTGCAATGGTTCGTTGGAGAATGGATTTGAGTGATTTATTCACTACCTCTACCTGTCCATTCACTTCAGGGTAGTAAGAAGAGGAATGCTCTTGCTTATACCCTAACTTTGATGCCAACTCTTCCATCATACGGTTCTGAAAGTGTGAGCCGTGGTTAGTGAAAAGCTCTTTCGGAATCCTGAACTGAGTAATAATTTGGTTGAATACGAAGTGAGTGGCTGTCTCACCATTGGATTTTACTGTAGGCATAGCCTCAGCCCATTTCATGAAGTAATCAATAGCCACTATAATATGATGGTGCCCCCCAGCCGAAGCTGGGTTGCAATCCATAAAATCGAACCCCCACTTAGTGAAGGGAGTGGCGGTGATAATGGGATGTAACGGGGTAGGTTTCGAGCATATATTACATGTGAACACCTGGAAAGGGTGGCACCTCTTGACCGCATCAACACAATATTTAAAGATCGACGGCTAGAAATAACCTACTCTTAAAATATTTTGAGTTGTAGAAAGCCCAGATAAATGACCACCACACGCCCCTCCATGGCCATCATTCATCACAACCTCAGCCTCTTCATGAGTTAAACAACTTCTTAAAATGGAATCTACCCCATGGCGGTACAAAGTGTTATCCACTATGAGGTAGTTCTTAGAGACGTTACGTAATCGTCGTCGTTCATCTCGTGAGAGGTGAGTAGGGGTCTTCAATGTTTGTAAATATATTATGATATCCCCATACCATGGGTCTAAAGTTGAGATTAAGAAGATGTGTCCATCGACAAACGTATCTTCACAAACCAACTCCTCGCCCTCCCTCAGGAAATCTGATATAAGCTCTTCAAAAATTAAAGACTTCTTCGATTTTTCCGAAACAAACTTGAGATCGAATTCTTGCAGAATGACAATCCATTTATTATATTTTCCCCCAATCATCCTTCGGGTGAGGATGAATTGAAACAGATTGACATGGGCTATAACCAAGGTCTAGTGAAGGAGAATATAATGTCTCAACTGCTGAACTGCATGTACGGTAGCTAAAGCAAGCTTCTTGACATGAGAATAATGAATCTATGCGTCAATAAGGTTTTGGCTCAAATAATATATGACATGATCTTGGAGATCCTGATCCTCTTGAACCAAAACCATACCAATCATCTCTAATGATGCGGCCACATATAATAGAAAATCATGGCTATAGTCCGGGGGACTAATCACCAGGGCCAATGCTAGGGCTCGCTTAAGTGCATCAAAGGACTCCTAGGCTCGCTCATCCCAATAAAAGGGGGTGTCCTTATTTAAGAGAAGCATGAAGCCTCTAGTCAAATTGGCAAAGTTGACAACAAATATTCATAAGAAGTTTTTCATGCCTTGCAAACACTGAAGATGACGAATATTCTTCGGGGGAGACAACAGAAGTATTGCCTCAACCTTTAAAGGGTTGACTCTTATACCCTCTTTAGAAATGATGAATCCTAACAAACGGCCTGACTTCACACAAAATATGCACTTATGAGGATTTAATCTAACCAAATAGTGCCAGCATCTTTCGAATACCAACCTCAAGTGATAGGGATGACGCATTCTCATACAAGAATGAGCAGCAAGGTCATCCAAAAATACTTCGATAATTGACTTGAGATCGTGGAAGATCAAGGTCATTTCCTGTTGAAACGTAGCTTCAGTGTTTTTAAGGCCGAAAGGCATTTTTTGATATGCAAACGTTTCCCAAGGACAAATAAATGCAGTCTTATGTTGGTCCTCAAGTTTAATTTGTATCTAATTATATCTGGAAAAGCCATCCATGAAGGAAAATACCTCGCTACCTGCACACTCATCCAAAATATGATCATTAAATGGTGTGGGGAAATTGTCCTTAGGAAATGCACGATTCAAATCGTAGAAATCAGTACATATGTGGATTTCTTCCTGCTTCTTATCCATCAGAATGAGGTTTGAAACCCACTCCATCAAGGGTATGGGATAGATGAAATAGGCTTTCAACAGCTTCTCTATCTCTGCCTTAATGGTGGGTGCTTTCCTCGGATTCACCGCACACAACCATTGTCGAATAGGCTTAGCATTGGGGTAAGTCTTAATCTCATGCTCAACAATACGAGGGTCAATACCTGGCATCTCATCGTAAGACCAAGCAAAAATATCATGAAATTCTTTAAATAGCTCAGTGTATTCTAGAATCTCAGCATGGGAACATTCCGCCCCAATATAGAAATTCTCTATTGTGCCAGGATTGCGAGAGATGTTTATAGTAATCATTAAAGATATGTTTTCCATGTTTCCATCAGCCATCGAATTAGGAGAGCTCAATGGAACCATAGGACTACCAAATCTCTAACTAAGAACAGCCCTAAAATCCTCATGCTCCAAACGGTCAAGCTCGGGAAGAAAGTACGATCTATGATGGAGTTCCTCCCATGGTGGCTCAACTCCTGACATAGCCTAAATAATCGCTTCATCTGAAGGGAAAACCATATCAAGGTAGTCATGTGCATGAGAAGACTGTACTTCCCATGTCGGTAGCACATAAGGGTCCTCCTCTTTCATCCGCGAAGAGGAAGGACTAGGCTCTGCAACACACTCAATATTAGCTTGATAAGCTATCATAGTTGTAGGCAATGGCACGTCCGTCATGACGGGCTCACTCAAAGTACTCGGTGTAGGAAGAATCCAAGGATCTTCCATATGAATCATGTGAAAAGACACCAATCTCATAGATGTCGAAGCCTCATCAGAACTAGATCCTATCATAAGGATCGGTGCAGGACAACTAAAGCTTCCCATGAGGGATGGATTGGGCCTACACCCACACTCCTAGTTGTTGGATGAGAGTGTTCAACGATCGGGATCGAAGCTCCCGAAGTTACAGTAACAGATGGATTCTTGAATGCCGTTTGATTAATCGTTACAATTTTCCCGTTATGTGGAAAGTATACAATGTGAAATGGGGAAGAAGCAACGGCTTGCATACTGTACGTCCAGTTCCTACCCAGCAAGAGATTGTAGTCAAGGGGCGTATCAACCACCTCGACCTGTATCTCAATGGTTTTTCCTCCCAAATGGTCTTTAAGGGAAGGAGGGATGCCATGCAGCCTAAAATATCTCCCATCGAATGTAGTTAACATGGTCGTTGATTTAGACAGCTCAGGGGAACCCAGACCCTTCCAACAGGATAAAGACATCACAGAAGCAACAACACCTTCGTCAACTAGAGTGCACTTGACGGTCATATTAAGACATTCTACATGAATCAAAAGAGGCACAGAGTAGGGAAAGTGAGGCTGAAGTCCTATAGTTTCAAATTTAATCATAGAGAAAGAATCATTGTCGTTCACACCAAGGGCAGAAAGCAACGCCTTCCTTTGTGAAGGACAACTCTGAAGCACTTCTAATGCAGACATTGCACAAGGAGTGTGGCCCAAATCCTCGACAACTGAATAATTCTAGGTGGCTCAAGAATTTGGATTATGCCTCAAACGCTTAAGGACTCCCTTAGGAATGTGAGGTCTAGTCTTAGGTTTATCCACAAGTTTCTCAATACACAAAGGGGACCCTGGTGGATCAGGCTCTTTGCCTGGGCTGGGTTGTGACGAACCATAATATTTTTCATGGGTCACAAATTTCACAGCATGTACCATGTTAATACAACCATGACCATTACCCTCTGGTGGATCTTGATCACCACCAGACTGGTCATGGGACCTCGAGTTCATATTTTGATTGTGCGGTAAAGGGCTAGTTAGCACAGCTAGGCCTTGTGCCAAGAATCTCGAGGATTCCTCAAGACGAGGGCACAAGTAAGTGAGGTGATCGTCCTTACATAACTTGCAAGAGAAATTAACCTTATGTTTATCCTACTTGTCCCCCCTAGCATTCTGGCCATTCTTGTCATTAGCATTCTGATTCTTATTCCCACCCTTACGATTATTTTTACCCTTTTTTATATTTTGTTCGGGATGCTAGTTACCCTTCTGGTCTCACTATTGCACAGAAAGTACACTCACCATTTGGGTGGGTTGAGACGAAGCCGTATCTTGTCCCGAAGCAGATTGGTTGATTGACAATTGACTAACTTGTTTTGCAACCGAATCCGCAGGTTTCGCACTTGCACAACCCACAATGCCATCGGCATGTGGTCCAGGTTTGACTTTGGGGGTGAAACTAGAATGCGAAGCGTTTGGAATAATCTCATATAACAAACCAAACTGAGCATAGATAAAGTCCAGTTCCTACACCCTAAAAATTGCTTGTTCCTCATTCTACACTCCGGATGTAGAAACATCCTTCACTATATATGGAAATAACGACTTGAGGAACCACTCGAGGAGGAACTCCGGCGGTATAAAGGCTTTAATTAACCTCTTTCATCTATGCCACTCTTGAATATGATCAGAGATATGTGTGGATTTATCTTGCTGAAATGTCGACAAGAGTTCAGTACCAACATCATAACTCACTGGTAGCTGGAAGTGGTTAAGAAAATTCATCACAAGGTCGTCGAACAAAGCGAAAGCTCCCGTACGTATCTCTATAGATGATTTTGTGGCAGGCCCTGTAAGGGTGCGTTGAAATAGCCTCAAATGGATGGAATCTTGATGTAAGGAATTCAAAGAGCACCATAGGTGAAATGTAGTAACGTGTTCACTCGGATCCTCTCCCGGTTTTCCATCGAACTTAGGTATGTCCGAAGGAAGCTTGGTAGGGACAATCAGCCAAGCTGGGTCATGAGCTATAGGATCGTTCGTTAATATTGACAAGTCAGGAAGATTGAGCATTGCGAGAAAAGGGAGCCTAGGGTGATGAGGTCGATGGACCGCTTCCTAATTCATATAGGTTTGATTACCACCATGGCCTTGGCCATAGTTCCCTCCTCCCATATGACCTGTATAGGGTGGCGTGGAAGCACCATAGTGTGGTGGACCTTGACTAGTAGGAGCTACGAAGCCGTAATTAGGAGAGTAAGCAGGTTGTTGATACCCGCCCCCATAAGGTGAAGAACCATATCCATACTGCCTTGCATAATAGGGTCCATAAGTCATTGCATATGGTGTACCATGGGACACTCCGTAAGTAGGAACATACATTCCAGAAGTAGGAATGTGACCTCTAGAAGTATAAGTATGACCTCCTGAAATGACGGGTACTGCATGAAGCTGAGACACAACTGGTCTAGTAACCGCAGTATGGACATAACTCGTAGCAACGTTTCGGCCCGAAGGACCACGTGAATAAGGTGGAGGGTGAACATTTAAAGAAGTAGGGACTGAGGATGGAGGGACCTGAGTAATAATGTATGTACTATTCCCTATCGTTACTCGTCTCGGGTCTGGTATCCTAATAGGATCGCTAACCCTAGACCTAGGAGGAATATGTGATGTGACTTCCACCACTGGGATGGAAGGTGCAATGTGACTAGTTCTCCCAAACCTCTCCACATGGTAAGGGATGAGAGTGGCCCCAGGCATAGTGTTAGGCTCAAACTTAGTTTCAACATGAAATGCCAAATCATGTGTAGGAAAACCAGACATGCCATAACTACCATAGCTAATGTTTGTGGGTTCAAAACGAGTCTCGGCATCCTCCGACATTCCATACCGGTAATGCGTCAATGGGGAATAAACCCTAGAGTGAGTAGGTCTATCATGAAAGGTTCCTATCTCGGAAATCATAGGACCTAACTCAGCCAAGTCAGGTGAAGGATCATAAGTAGGAGTAAACTCCCCATCGTCTACACGAATGGGAGAAGGTGGTTCAAGAATATCCTCTATATGGTCTCCCATGGTGTGTGAATCAATGTGTGAGATAGTCCGCTTGAACTATCTAGGTCTCTCTCCCAAAGGAGGAGGAGAAGTAGAAGGCGAAAGTCCTGCTAAATGACGAAAATGGCGAGGAGCCGCACCCGAATCCACAATGACTCAAAAAATAAAAAAGACTCTCTATTTACGCAAACCCTAGGCAAACTATCATGCACAGAGCAACCACTAATAAAATATAAATCCAAATGCAAGCAAACAAGGGCTGGATAAGTGAGCTCCCGAATGAAGTAGGTACTTCTCGCCTAGGAGAGGATTGAGACTACCATACACAACAAGTGGAGATACGTAACCAATTATTGTGGCCCTCAGCTTCAATGCGTAAAGCGACTGTGTTGTCCGACCCCAACCTGGATGGGACACCTACAGAATAACCCATGCAAAGTACCCCCTCCATATCCTAGGTAAGGCCACTAAGGTCACCTCAATATAATCAATGCTCAGGTGGACAGTCGTAGGCAAGATTGACTGTATGGGTAGGGGAGCAAAGCCTGCAACTCTCGAAAGAGCCCCCATATTCGAATACAATCCTGGAAATATCTCTAGTGCTACTCAGTTATGACTAGGGGTCATCCCAATCAATAAACGCTCACACTGCCTCGTGCTTAACTCCCTTTTGAGAGGAGGACCCTGAGAAACATTGGTTATACCAAGGGTTTCACACACTCACCTGGACAGACACAAAGGTGTTGTTGTTTAATGGTCTTGGAGAATTTACTCACAATGAACTATTCCAAGACCCTAAAACCTAAGCTTGTTGGTGCACCGTAGAAAAGAAAAGAGTGTAATTCATTTTAATTTAGCGTTGATTTTAGTTGACTTTATTACTCAAAATAGGGATATGACCATGCAACTAATGGTGTTATGACACAACATGAAGTAAAATGCACACCTAACAATCAATGCAAATGCATTGTGTCCATGAAAACAGGGTATGCTACTATGTGAAATGCACAATTTTTCTTCAAATGATGAATGCAAGATTTCCTATATGAAGTCCTAACTAGTACTCCAAAGCAAATTTAGTGCAAGTACAATGCAAAATGCAAAATGCAATGCATGATGATAAGCAAATGTTTTTGGATTTTTTGAAATAAAATGTGATACAAAAAGCAAAAGAATGATTCTATGACCGCTAGACTCTGCAAGAACACTCAAACAACACTCAAGCAAAGCACTAAGGTAAAAGAACTCTAATGCACTAATCCCAAACAAAAAATAAAAAATGCCATGACAAGAACCTTCTTAAAAAAAAATTAGCCTAAAAAAAACATTTCTGGTTAGAAACAGAGGTGTAAATAGACTCAGGCAATGCCAAAGGAGACTCAACAATCATCAAAATTCACCCAACAACCATTTAACTTCAACAAAAAGGCAAAACTAAGGGCATACGCGACTGTTCGTAGTAAACCTGGATGTATACGTGGAAATCGCAAAGAAACCCGCATGTATACATGACTATGAGTTAAAAAATTGCATACATGAAGAAAGGTGCAGAAAATCAAGGCAAACAGACAAGCTAAGACAAAATTCACACCCTTCAAACACTACCAGGCATACATGCCCCCAGACCCGACATAGAAACAAGAGAGAAAGAGCAATTCAAATTCATTGAATGTCAATAAAACAACTCCCAAAGGACAACTACTAGGAACCCCCCAGCAGAGTCACCAATTCTATTACAGAGAGAAATTCCTATGGCTTGGGGTACCACAACAAACATCTTGACTCCAGAAATCAATCCTTTCCAATATGCAATAGAAAGTAAATTCCTAACACTAAAGGATTAGACCTCGTACCTTGTTCCAGACGGTTGAAGTAGATCCCCGTTGAGCTTTCCAACTTCATCTTGAATTGATAGATTACTTCATCAACAACAAGTAAACAATACAAGCATTCTATATATCATGGTGTTAGATCTATTCTATCATATATAATCAACAATGTATAAGCATTTGAAATAATAACATGGATAATATATTCATTCAAACACACATTATTGGACAACAAAAGATATTTCTAATAATATAAATCATAGATTACAATGGATACAACCTCTGACGGCACGTCTGTGAACCAGAGAAACTGAATCCCCCACTTGGGCATCCACCACTTCAATCCTCCATCTCTCGATAGCAAGCTCACAAGCAAAAGGCAAGCTTGGGAAGAACACACTAGTGCTCCAAGGGACAAAGGGATGCAGACTCAAGCATAAGTTCCGTCAACAATGGACTATAATCTCTTTGCTCTCAATTCTCTCATATGCCTTCAATGTACCATAGAGTTCCTTATATAGTTTTTCAAAGGGGTAATGAAAGGTTGAATCCGAGTGATCTCAAGGCATAGGGAAGGCCAGGAGTCAAGTGAGTTGGATCCATGTCAAGGAAAACTCCAAAAGGATTTGGATTTTGTACACATCCCGATGTATGCAGTTTTAGTGGTCAAATCCATGTATATACGCGCTTATAGGTTTAAAAGTCGTGTGTATATTTTTTCACATGTTTTTAGGGATGGTTAAGGAAACATCAAAGGACAAAAAATGGTACATGGGGTCTAAGGAGTCTGCAGCGGGATAGGGGAAGGCCATACAAAGTGTGATTCACATGGAGTGGTAAAATCAGCTATAACAGTCTGTGCTTGGACGAGGAGCCTGACAAATCAGTTCATACAAAGTTTTGGACTGAGAATAAACCAAATCCAGATACTGATCCCGACTGATAGCCTGCTCTTCAGTGACAACATCGCCCATAGGCACATCATGAGCAATGGGAGGAAACAAGGATTCCATAAACCAATCTGCCAACAATAGGTATGGGATAGGAGCTTTAATGAGTGTCTGTCACCTCCTCCACTCATCAATATGATATGATATATAGGATGGAAGTATTCTGAAAAAGGGATGTTAAAATATATGTACCAGTTTCATAACAGATAGGCAACTGGAAATGGGTAAGAAAAATTATTTCCAATGTGTTGAAATCCACAAATTAATGTTATGGAAGCTCAATGTACCACTTGGTAGCCGTGCGAGTTAAAGTTCGATAGAAGAGCCTCAAACAGATAGAATCATCCATTAAGGAGTTATAAGAACACCATATATGGAATGCCATAATGTGATTTTTTGGATCCTCCCCCTTATTCCCATCAAATTTAGGGATGTTTGGCAGTAACTTAATCGGAATTGCAAGCCACAAAGGGTTATGTTGGATGGGATCGTTGATCAATTTGGACAAGACAGGAAAGTATAAACTTGCCAAAAATGGAAGGTGTCAATTAGGTTGTACATACTGGTAATATTGATATGGAATTTGTATAAAAGTAGGACCATAAGTCGTTTGATACACTGATTATTGGGGCAATGGATTTGCAGATGATCCTCCTGATGGCGGTGGGCCTACAGGAGGAGGGACTCCAAAAGATGGGCCTCCAAGTGGAGGTGGTCCTCCAGGTGGAGGTCCTCCATAAGGTGGTCCTACAGAAGGTGTTCCTTAAGGTGGTGGTACTCCAGATGATGGTCCTCCAGGAAGTGGTCCTCTGGGTGGTGGTCCTCTGGAAGGTTTTACTCTAGGAGGTGGTCCTCCAAGAGGTGTTCCTATGGGTGGTGGACCTCCACCAAGTGGGCCTATGAAAGGTGCTCACCCATCGATTGTCCCTCAAAAAGGTGCCCCTCTGTAACCTCCAATAGTATTCATATGTGTTCCTCCATGCACAGGAATATAATACCAATTAGGTTTCCCCCATGGTGTAAAGATATTTTTTGGGGTAAGACATCCCAAGATAAACAATCCCTGAAGATGTAGGTTTATAATTCACATTTCATACAGGTGGTTTGTTTCCCAGGTAAGTATGACTTTAATATAGTTGAGTAAATGTAGGTTGTACCCCTGAGGGTTTCCCTATACTAGAAAAAGGAATAACCACATTAGTTTTTGTGGATGGAACAATAACTATTGGTTGTCCTACAACATGGCTCTGCCCTATACTAGAATTAACTCCACTAACTAATGAAACAACTTGGGTTGGAGGTTCCCCCTTAGTGGTAGAATATATGGGAGAACTAGAGGTAAACCCAGGATTTGGAACCAAAGGAGTAGGAATAGAGGGTTGACCTAGATCATTAGCTACTGAAACTATAGATGATGATCCTAAGCTAGGAGCTATTTGAGACAATGAAAGTGCACAGTATCCTTGGGGGGTCATTTTTGAACAATGCGGAAGAGGAGAAATACTTCTCCTTTTTATATTCTCTCCTAGGTTACACAAACGTTTAATATATTTATGGAAGAATTTTGCATTCGTCGAAGCCTCTCTAAAGGATTTCCTTAAATGATTAATGAAGGAGGGATCAGTAGTTCCATATTCAGAAAATGGATTTCCTTAGAGAAGTTCTCCAAAAAGGAGCATTTGGACCAAACTCTACTCCTATGGCATCATCATATGGGTGATTGAATACCCAATTTGATGAACCAACTCGACCTTCCATTGCAAAATGAAAGGTAGTATCATCCATAAGCGGTTGTTCGACCAAGGGATTATAATAAGAAGTAAATTATTTCCCATTTTCCACAACTAGATTCCCTTCCACATGGGAATCAACCATGACATCTTGGTATGTGGCTTCCATTGCGTCGTCTCCTACAATAGGATAAAATTCAGGTGGTAATCCTTGGACACTTTGAGATCATCTCAAAGGTAACTTAGCCAGAATCTTGGTCATAAAAACCTGACCTAGGGTTTGAAAACTAGAATCACACACAAAAACCACTCCTACGCAAGCTAAGGTCACAAGAAAAATTAGGTGATAAGAGGGGTTAATAAAAATCCAGTTCCTCACTAGGATTATCAAGTCTTCACAACTCGTGACATACTGCAGGGTTCAATATTAAAACACACAAGGAGGATTGGGACCGTACCCTTTCCTTAATACCCAACTAACTAGACATCACATGCGTAGTAGCTCCCCTGGTGTTGTTCTTGGTGTATTTATCCAACAAGATGGACAAAAGGATTTTCTTAGTTGGTTTAAGGTGTCCTAGAAGTGTCTCTTGATATACTCCAGGTATGTGGGAGCTCAAATCCATGTTAGTGTTTTCAATGCACAACCGTTCGACAAGAGCCTTCTGATATACTATCAAGTACATGAAGTAAATTTATATATACCTCAAGGATACGTGAAAGGCTGTTTGATATACTAGTTGGTACATGGAAGAACTACAAGCCCCCAAGATGCAATGCAGGCAATAGAACGACAAATCCTATGTTTATAGATGTCAGAACATGTCTTCTAACTTATCACTCATGTTACTAAATATTTTAATCTAGAACTAACGTAAATTTTATCTTGTAGGATTAAGTGAATGCATGAGGTGTGGACATAAAAAGTAAAACCTTTGCAGCATGATTATGCAAATTTTCACTTTATCTTTCAAGGTATGCCCTACTTATAGGAGATATAATGATTCAATTTGTGTTTCCAAATAAGAAATCCCAAACAATCACACTGAACTATTTTTCAAGTTGCAAGCAAGCAAAATAATTCTAATAACCAATATTGAAAGTAAATAAAATAAGATCTCCTTTTCAAAAAGAAATATCTTACCACTACTTGGCACACTAAAATCTTTTTAATTCTTCAAAGGTAAGAAGACCTAACTCAAACTATGATATTTTGTTGAGAAAAGAGCATGTAAAGAAAGGGAAAAAGCATGAATGCCTGAAAGTGTATGCAACTAATCAAGTATCCAATGGTTCATCCTCAAACACACATATCTGATCAATCTCAATTTTTTTTTAATCAAAAGCCAAAGCAATTATCTATTAACCTATGAAGAAAGAAAATAAAGAAACCAAAAGAAAAATACTTTCTTTTCAGCTGATATGGCTATATAACTTCCAAGCACTCTTTCAAAAAGAAAACCTAAGCAAAGAAATCAACTGAACAAATAAAAAAAAACTAGCTCTTGTAAACAAAATGAAACAATCCCTTTACACTTTCCATATTTCGAATTGACAGTCAAATATCAATCATGAAGCCATAAACAAACTCAAAAAAAGAAAAAGACTCATTTTAAGTTTTGAAATTACAAAAATATAAAACCCTACCTGGAACCACTTCTCACAAGTTATGTACTGAGCATTACTGCTTGGGCACCGCCTCTTACTGACTGATATAGAGAAATGGCACCTCCTTTTGTCCATTAGGTATATGCGGTGGCATTGCTTCTTGACCCTACTGAAAGCGTGGTGTTTCCTGTATGTTTCAAATAGAAAACCAAGTGAAAAAGAGAAGGTAAATGTCAGAATATTGGCATCAGATCATAAAAATGACAAGAAAATGAAGCATATGAAGCATATATGTTCAGATCTAAGCGTATCTGGCTGAAATGAAACCAAATCTCACTACAAAACTAGTAGATCTGATCACTAAAAAAGATGAAGTTTGGAATAAAGGAAAGAACTGAAAACGAATCAAGATCAAAGGTTCTGAATGTATTCCCCAGTATGGTTGCCAAATTTGTTGTTGGAAATACTCACCTCCTATGGAAAGGATTTTTTTCCCTAGTTTGATATCCTTCACAACTAGAACAAATGTTTAACAACAATAAAGAGTACTTTCCCTAATATAAGCAGTTGTTTGGAATGAAACTTTCACCTGATACACAGTGTAATGCTCCATTATTCAAGAGTACTAGATCTCCACAGTTTACCTGCAAAAATACATCATAAAACACACACGATAAAAAGTACCAAATACAATATACCATCTTATATAAAATACTAAGGAGTTTGATAATAAAACCAGTGATTGAAACACAATGAGAATTATGGGAAATTAACTTTTTATTGCATAGTGAAATAAAGAGAGAGATTACAACCAATATGCCTTAGTGTTGAGATGTCTCCTCTCATGCAAAGTATTGTCCTCAAAGCTTCAACTTGTATTTCTTATGCTCACCCTATATTTCACCAGAAATTTGGTGTTGTAACATAGCCTTCCTCCCCCTTCCCATGGGGGTTGAACTAGTACTTATAGCTATTAGGAGGATAGGAATGGTTGAGAAAATGGTGGATGCAGTGGAAGGGAGATCCTACTAGGGGGTATCTCAAGTCCATCTGGTCCACAAGAGTAGGGATGAGGGTTCCACAAAGTTGATCTTCGAGAAGCTTCGTAAATATTCTCTTTTTCCTTTCGAAACTCAAGCACCTCTCTTTTTCTATGGAGACAGAGCATTACTAGGGATACACCACTCATTTCTCAAAGCGATTAGGGGGTGGAACTGATCATTTTCAACTGAAAAGTAGAGTTAATTAAAGGGGTAATGCACATTACATAAATGGAAAAAGTGGTGGTGGACACAAGTATGAAAATATGAGTCTTATCCAGGGTCCAAATTCACATTTTGAGGATTTGAGGCAATTTCTGATGTTTTGGTTCTCATTACATGGTCATGATGAGAATTGTTTGTAACAAAGACAATAATCCATAAGGTTTGAAACCACAACCATTAAAGGGCTTCAATGTCATGGTTGAATGATTAATTTTAGGGGATCCTATATATCTACAATAGTACAGAGACATGCTCGAGGTCAAGGCACCTCCGTCCATAACGGTACAATGGAATTTCTTCTAAATAACTTTTGGTGGATAATTGAAAAGATATTTTATGGGAGAGCCTTGACTTAAAATCATTCAATATAAAGGAGATAACATTTTTATTCTTAAGATCCATAGCTCCAAGAACCAACAATGTTATTCTCAGGATCCATAGCTCCAAGAAACAACAACATATTCTTCCCCTGTGTAGGACACATTTGGTGTACTTCGAGGGTAGACATAGCACATGGTTCCTAAGACAGTTTTTCCACTACATTGTAGTACTGAGCGACATGTACACTAGGATTAAATACTGATTTACGAATTGTACTCTTGGGTGGCCCAAGGACTGCATCAAGAACATGTTTTTCAATGTGAAGAACATTGGTAGGAGGAGGGGTGGAAGTTGTAGTTTTATCAATTGGAGTGTTACCATTCTTCTTCTTTAGAGGAGGGTCATAGTTCTTGTATGTGGTCGCAATATTCACCAATTCACTATACATCATTTTGACCTCATCGAGGGAGGATGAGGAAGACCCATGGAAGTATTGATGGTCAATCAATTATTGTTGGGTAGGGAAATTATCAGTCAAACTATCAGAGTGGAAGTGTTTTTAATAAAGTTTCTAACCTCCTCATGACGAGGACATTCTTGGGTGAAATGGTCACCTCCACATATAAGGAAAGGAAATATTACCTTTATCTTGATTCTAGACTCCACATTTGTAGTTTTGTTTTATTATATTCTTGTTGATTTATAGAATTATTGGATTTGTTTCATTCTTTCTTCTTCATTCCCAAATATTATTAGGATTGAACTGCATTCACTTCAGTAGAAACAACATGAGCAGAAGCAGTCCTAGGATTGATAATAAAATGGATGAAAGGTGACGCAAGTTGGTTTTACTTTTTATGGATTTGGTCATCGACTTTGTCTAGACAGAACCAATCATGTCATCGGCAGGTGGTTTTGTCGAAGGTCTTGAAGGGTGCAAAGTAGGACGAGGAGCGTTCGGGATAAAATCGTACAGAATGCCCAACTAGAAATAAACCAAGTCTAGATACTAAGCATGGATAATGGATTTCTCTTTAGTAAAAACACCTCCCATGGAAACATCCTTGGTAATGGGTGGAAGTAATGACTTAGTAAACCAATAATCAAGTAGTTGATTTGGAATGGAAGGCTTAATCAACCTACACTCGCGTCTCCACTTATGTATATGATTAGATATATGGGTGGAAGGGGCTTGATAGAGTGAGGTTAAAATATTGTACCCATTTAATATCTAATTTGTAACTAAAAATGCATCGAAAATTCCATTGTTAGAGTGTTGACATCAAAGAAAGAATGTTGAGGCAACTTTATATACCGTTTAGCAGAACTTTCGACGAGACTTATTTGAAAACGCCTCGAACAGATGCAAACATATATTAGAGAATTTGAAAAACAACACAAATAATAAGTCATCATGTGGTTTATGGGGTCTTCACCAGGTTTTTGTTATCAAAAATACCCTCCTTATGCAGATAGAAGTTGTTTCCCTAGCCCGAAATACTCTAAGCTAGAACAAATGACTAACAACAATGAGAAGCACTTCCCCTAAGACTGATAGATTCTTTGAATGGGATCTTTCACCTGTTATATAATGTAATGTCACAATATTTTAGAATGTTTGATATTTACAGATTCACCTACAATAAGAACAGAACAAAATCATACAAGATCAAAGCACCAAGTACAATCTATAATCCTATGTTGATGACTAAGGAATTCGACAATGAAAAAAGTGATCAACACACAATATGATTCATGGGAACTTAACTTTCATTGCATTAATAGAATAAGAGAGAGAAATTACAACCAAGAAATTTAGTCTTGATCTTTCCTCCAAATATTTAAACTTGTCCACCTAGTGCTCACTCTCCTTTGCTAGATTTGGTCATAGTTTTGGTGTTGTAGCATAATATTCCTCCCTTTACCCATGGGGGATGAGCTAATATTTATAGTCATGAAAGGATATGGATGGTTGAAATTATTATGCATGAGGTGTAGGGGAGATACGACATGGAAGGATCTCGAGTCTAGGCGGTCCAAGAGTCTAGGGATGATGTTTCCAGGAAGCTAAGGTTTGAGAAGCTTCGTGAATCTTCTCTTTTTATATTTTAAACTTGAGCACTACTCTTTGAAAAGTAAGAAAAAGTGTTACACATAGTGCACTGCTCATTATATAAAGGAAGGTGGAAGTGGCACCAATTTTTATTAATGGTAAAAAAGCATTACGCATTGGGGTAACGCACATTGTCCACAAGAAAAGTGCGGTGGTGGAAAAAGGTATGAAATAACTAATCTAAGTCCAAAATAAACTTCATAACATGGGGATTGGAGGAAATTTTTGATGTTTGATTTTCAGAACATGATGATAACAAGAAATGTGTGTAACAGAATGCCCCCAAAGCCTAAGGCTAGAGATTTAGGATAGGTGAAGGCTTTGTCAAAACAAGTTATCACTTCAAGGCAAGATTTCACTGATCATATATATTCATCAACCAATATCATCCTATAGTGTATCAGCACTTAGATTCATATTTATATGAATCTCAACATGGTTGCATACTAATACAAAGAAGATCCATTTAAGGTACAAACAATCATGGATACTAGAATACAACGTAGATCCATGCGAAGAATACTCAAACTTTGACATAGATACTAGATACACAATGTATATCTATTTCATACAGATGCAAATTTGAGCACATCCATGACCATACAAATGTGGATCCATGCTATGAATTCATATAAATAATCCATCTCAACCTAGAGGAAAGCAATGATAGCTTTAATTGATACCCAAGGTGTTCATCTTGTCTTCAACAAAATACGATTCTATCCATGTGATTACAATGTTTTGATGTCAAACATGGTGTAAACCACTTTATTACTAGTCAACGATGAAAACCATTAACAAGTACGAGGGAGATCACCATTAATGTCGATGATTCCCAAGGTACCCTTGTACAATATCCCGAATGTGAATAGATTATTTGATTTCAAACACTTGGGTGAACCTTTCGATCAAAGGAAAATGATGTAAACCTATGTTGAAAGCAAGATAATATGTAATTCATTCATACATATCTTAAGGTACTACTTTTTGTTCCTAAGACTAATTTTCAAATGATGATCTAAAGTCGACAAGAATAGCCTCGTCGAAGGAGGGCCATGATGAATCCCCCATCAATGATACGAAACATGGAACAAAGTTCTAGAATTTGAGTATGATGTAACCATAGGAATAAATCAAAGGTAACTGACACAAAAGTATTTTTGACTGCAGATGCAAAATATCAACATGATTTTCCTTTGAACATAGGGTGGCATGATCGAAGACTTGGAAGCATTGACTTGACGAAGTGGATACCAAGACAGAATGCGACGGTGAACTATGCATTCTTTGAAAGACTCAAATGAGTGACATGGCTCATAAAAGTGGATCTGCTCAAAATCAAGTTGAATACCCAATTTACTGAATGAAATGAAGACAAGCTCCATGTTCAAAGGTGACTACAAACTGAAATTATTGCAAATGAAAAATCATTCCCTTCCCTTAATTTCCCCATCATGATTGATGACTGCCTCTTTTCATTTTTATGAGTTCAAATAGGGTAACAAACACTTGTTGTATATTATCATAGGATAATCCATTCTCACATGTTTTACGAACCTGAAAAAGGAGAGGTTCATTCCCAAAAGAGGGTCTCTTAGTGTTTAGTTTAACGAGTCCATTAAAAGTAAACTCAGTATTGTTTATGTGTAGAGGGTCTGTCGAATGAAACAAAAGAAGCCTCGAAAGGGTCATTTTTAGTAGAATTTAGTATTGGAGGCCCCAAAAAATATAAAATAATATCTTAGAGAAATATTCTAGTCGATGATTAGAGTAATCCTTTTTCGTAATTTGTCAATATGAATCGAAAAATGGGTAAACTACCGTTGAAAAGAGGACTCTTCAAGTGCTTTTACAAGTGTGAAGAAGACAAGTTCACTAAGCAATCTTTTCACATTTTATGATTTTGAAAATAGCTTAAAGAAAACTCCATTAGGGTTTATTTTCATGAAAAGAAGTTTAACGAGCCTGAAAAAGAAGTAAAATTTGACTCATAAATTTTGTACTAGGTTTAACGAGCACGACTAAGATTTCAAAAAAAACACTCAGGAGCTTTTTATGTAAAAAGTGAAAAAAAAACACTCATTCATAACCACAAATTCAATTTCTCCATGCCCTGCAAACTTCAAAACGACCATTAGACTCCAAAATTTTTAAAAGCTAGGATTTATAGACTATTTGAGGGTAGATATTTAACAAAATAATTAAAATAATGAAATAAAACCCAAAAATATTTGAATAAAGCTAGTAAATATTAAAAGACTTATGATTTTCACTTTTACCATTTGGAGAGCATTTTAGGGCCATTTGTGTACAAATTTTAGTTGAAGATTCCAGAGTCGTTACTCTGCCATTTTTAGAATCGTAAGTACCAAGTAAATATTGAAATCATTTCCAAGATTTTCATGGTTAAATTTTTCCATTTCATGCTAGTTTTAGGGTTTTAGGGGAATTTACCCAAACATAAGATGTTCCCACTAGGTAACGTGCTTTTCCCTTTCGGGGTAGGCAATGACCGAGTGACACCACACATTTTCCTATAGAAAAGTGTGGTGGCACTACTATGTCTTAAAGGGAGACAGGAGATGCCTCAAACTACCATAGAATGTGGTAAAGATAAGACAAAAGAAGAAGTTTTAAGTATTTCAAATTATTGATTTCATTTTCTAATGCTTCAATTTAAACTTTTGGTAGGAAATCTTCAACAAATATGGTAATATGGAAGGAAATAGAAAACAAACTTGATGAGATAAGAGCTAAGAATGATGATGGTACTGTGGTTTCTTTGTGTGGGCATGGGCTCCTGAAATTCTTTAACATGCCTAGCATGAGATCACAAGTAAAGCTAATGGAGTACATTGTTAGGACATGGAATCCTGAACAATAGTACTTTGAGGTGGGGCTCGTGTTCTAAAATTGGAGGTAGAGGATATCTACTTCCTTACAGGTCTATCACGGTGGAGAGAAACCATTTCTTTAACAAGTCCTCAAGGGGGAAAGATCACTACATAGGGTCTCATTGATCATTATTGGTTTCGAGGTACCCAACTGTGCAGGAATAAAATTCCCATCAAGACCGTTAGATATTTACCTTTGTGCACATTACTCTTCACCATATAATGCATAACAAGGAGACAAGGGGCTCACCAAGCTTCACATGCAAATATTCTTTGTGCCATAGAGGCAATGGTGCCCACAGTTTTCAACCAGGCAGAGGCTATACTTGTTACTCTGTAGGAACAATTGACTAAATTTTAGCGAGGAGAGATGAAGTAGTTTGGTTATGGCACTATCTTAGTGTCTTTTTTCTTTTATAGGTGTAGCAGGGATTTCTCCCTACTTCAAGGGTAGGAATGGTGCCCTTCTGTCTATAGGATGGAAGGGTAGGATCCTGCTAGTGGGTAAATGCAGAAAATAAAATGTAAGGTAAATAGACAAAAAAGTAAACTAATATAAGAACAGAAAGAAGATAGAAGCAATGGTGAACCCCTCTGCAAACACAAGTTAGCGTTCCTCCTCCAAAGACTTGCAAACAAATATTAAGCTACAATAACCTGCCAAACAATATTAAACATAAACCTGGAAATGAAATAAGGGTTAGAAAGAAAAGAAAACTAAGAAACTGAGAAACAAAACATGAAACATGGTTATACCTTCTCTTGGGTGGAAATGGGCCACCCTACCCTAGCTTGTGGAAGCACCTCTCTTGGATGGGGGAGCAATGACTCAATAGAAATGGAGGAGAGGGAGTGTGGGTGGCTTGAGAGGCAAAGGTATCAAGGCATCCATGGAAAGAATAACAATATGCAAGGGAGAAGTTGTTTGAGAGTGACCCCCCACCCTCCTTTTATATATTTTTCAAGGGGTTTTAGGGTTTTAATCCCTTGGTTAGGGATTTAGCCCCTTTTTTGGGATTTTAGCCCCTTTCACCCTAACTTTAGCTCCTTTTAGGGTTTTAGCCCCTTTTGGGGGGTTTTAGCTCCTAAGAGACTATTTTGGGCTCCTTTTTGGGGTTTTTAAGCCCTTTTCTTCATGCTTTACCTATTTTGAGGGTGTGGGGTCTAATGGAGTGATATGAGGGTCGTGAGATGGTGTCCTTGGGTGGTGTAGGCCATTGAGAGCTGAGTGGGGCATTTTTGGGTTAACAATAGGTACCCCATATGAGGCCACAAGTGGCCTCCATTGAGTTGAGGGCACGGGACTCTCGTATGTTGCGTTGGGTCGATATCATGGCCCGGCATGGTGGTGAACGCTCCAGGGTGATTTATGGGACTGTGTTCTTCCAAAGGTTAGACTATATGCTCCTCATGATTGAGGATTACACTTATGTCAGTACCGATTTTCGGGGAGATCCCGATCTGGATTTACCAATAGATGCCTAGTGGGATGATATGGGTAAGTGAGACACTAAGACATTGATGTTCTATATTTCATGTTTTTATGATTCTTATGTATCTTAACTAGACCTATCTTTCTCATGCATATGTGGTACTATCATGACCTAGGGCTTAATATCCCATTGACAAGCGAGTGAGGGCCCACTTTATTCATAGAGGAGATGACGAGATGACTGAGCTAGAGCATAACCTCAGTCAGTTGACATTGGATATCCCAGATATCATTGTAGATGACCTCCCTAAGAGGTATCAAAGACATACTATAGGATTGTTGGGCCACTTTGGACGTTTCTACGTAGACTGGTAAGGGTCGTCATGTGCTATCATGAGCACCACTAAGGGTCCCACACGGTGTAGACACTCAAAGATGTCCAGCTTTAGTATTTTTTGTTATTTTGTATATTTGAAAGCTAGTGTGCTTCAGCCAGGGTCTCGAGAAATTTTTTGGTAAAAACACACTTTATACATATATTTATATATATGTATGTATGTATATATATATATATATATATATATACAGAGAGTCACAGACTTATTAATGACCTATTTGTTTTCAGTCATCGAATGCTATTTATATGAGTTGTATGTCATTTTTACTGTTTCCATTTATTTACAATGAACCATGTCTTTTAATTATCAAATATTATGAATGTGCAATGTACCAATCCAACATGTAATTGGAAAGTGAATCTGCAACTGTGTTACAAGATCTAGGAACATGCTGATAAGTAATAGTCTCAAAGGACCTTTCCAACAAACCTACTCTTTGAAAGAGACGAAGAAGTACCAGGTTTAGAATGGCATAGACGTGATTTAAATGAGAAACCACTAGCTAAGAGTCCATGAAGAATACCAAATGATCAATTTCACGAGATGTGGCTTCTGTTAACAAACCTATCACAACATGATACTCGACACTTGCATTGGTGGCAAGACCTATACAAACCGCACCTGGACTAAGTAGGTCATGAGATTGTAAATATAATAATGAGGAGGTTGAAGAAGGATTTGGAGTGGGATGACAAGAACCATCATCAAAACCATAGAAGGCCATTTGATCTACAGAATCAAACATGGGATAAATAGGTATTGAAAAAAACTCAAAACCATATTAAATAACAGAAACCACACTAAAATCCAAAAAATGTATATATATACAAGGTACGAATGCAAAATATCTCTCAAGCATAGTACATATTCAGGTACAACCCATTGTGAGATTTCCCAAAAGATATTCCATCCTAATCAACAAGCTCATAAGCCCCTTTTTCTAAGACTTTAATCATGATAAAAGGAACATGCCACATTGGTTCAAGCATCCCCTTCCCAAGTTTGTCATGTTTCTGATCGTAGGTCAGAACCATATCTCCTTCATTAAAAACATGAGGTTGAACTGATTTATCATATTGAGCCTTGATCCATTTTTTATGTGACTCATTAGCCAAGGAGACATCCCGTCGAGTCTCATAAAGGGTCAAAAGATAAAGGAAACGTTCTTCTTTGGTAGAAGTGTTAGGTAGAATTTATTTTTCAAACTTGAGTGATGGAAATTCACATTCAATAGGTAGGATAGCTTCCAGTCCATATACTAATTGAAAAGGAATAAAACTAGTTGTTGTGTTGACTGAAGTTCTATAAGCCCAAAGTGCAAAAAAGAGAGTTAAGTACCAATTGGATTTATGATATCCAACCATCCTACAAAGCATAGTCTTGAAGACCTTGTAAATGGATTCAACTTGGAAATTAGCTTGTGGGTAGTAGGGGGTTGAGTTTTCATGACGAAAAACCCAACTTTGTACTTAGCTCAACCATTGTGTGATTACGGATATGGTATCCATGATCAATTACTATGGCTTGTGGAACTCCAAACTTAGCTATGACATGATTAAATAAGAAGAGGGAGAAAGTATTACCATCCCCTCCATATGTAGGCATTGTCTCAGCCCATTTTCTAAAATAATCCGTGGCTATGATGAGGTAACCATGCCCCCAGTTGAGGTAGGATTACAATGCATAAATTCAATCCCCCATTTGGAAAAAGGACCAATAGAAATGATGGAGTGTAACAGAGCAGGGTGGGTGCACTTTTTTGGATATAAAAGCTGACAAGTGAGAATTTTTTAATTGCCTCATGGAAATATTTGAATATTGAGGGCCAAAAATACCCAGCACAAAGGATTTTCTAAGTTGTAGACATCCTTGAAAGATGACCTCCACAAGCTCATGAGTCGCATCCATTCATGACTTGTTTAGCCTCGTCATGAGTAAGACATCGTCAAAGGATAGAGTCAATACCATGTTGGTATAAGGTATAATTAATAATGAGGTAATACATAGCATCATGACGAAAGCGCCAACTATCATCACAGGATAGATTGGGCTGAAATATTTTGGTTTGGAGATATATGATTAAATCTCCATACCACAGGTCGGTCGTACTTATCAAGAACACGAATTCATCCGAAAATGAATCATTTGACTCAGCTTCTGTGATATCACGGGGAAGGTGACACATCAACTACATAAAGACTAGGGACTTCTTGTAAGTGGTATTGGAAAATTAGAGATCAAATTTCTATAGGATGACAATCCAACAAGAATATTTTCCCCTAGTAACTCACGGGTAAGAATATAGTGCATAGGTTTTTTTTCTGCAAACACAATAGTAGTGTAAAGTAAGATGTAGTGATGGAAACATTGCACAAGGATGACTGTAGCCAAGGCTAGCTTCTAAAAATGTGAGTAGTGTCTTTCAGAGTCAAAGAGACTCTTACTCAAATAGTATATCACATGTTCTTGGTTTTTCTTATATTCCTGAACTAAAACCATGCCAATGGTAGTAGCAGAGGCGACAATGTATAGAAGAAAATATTTTGAATAATTTGTAGGGTGTAACAAAGGTGAGAGCGTTATAGCATGTTTCAAATTATCAAAATGTATTTGACCCTGATCATCCCAGAAAAAAAGGAGTGTTCATTTTCTAGAGATGGATATAGCCATGTGTTTTCTCTGCAAAATTGCACACAAAACGACGAAGAAAGTTTTCCTTCCCTTGAAAAAATTGGAGTTCTGTAATGTCTGTCAGAGGTGGTAAGGCCACAATAGTAGCAATTTTCAAGGGATCAATTCGAATCCCATCCATAGAAACAATGAAACCAAGTAAACGTCAAGTCTCAACACAAAATCACACTTGTGTGGATTGAGTAGAATATGATAATGACGAAATTGAAGGAAAATGTGTCTAAGATTCCTTGAATGGTCTTCCTACTGCAGTTAATCAGCAGGTAGATCATCCAAATACAGTTCCACTATGTTTTTCTATCATGAAAAGCATACGACATGGCTCGTTGGAAGGTAGCTCCAACGTTCTTGAATTCGAAAGGTAGCTTTTGATAAGCAAAGGTTCCCCTCAAGAAAATTAATGTCATTTTGTGCTGGTTGGCAGGTAAGATCTCAATCTGATTATAATAAGAAAATCCATCCATAAAGGGAAAAATGACACTTCCATCATAGTTATTAATGATCTGATCAATGTGAAGGGTAGGAAAGTTATCCTTTGGACAAGCTATTCAGGACCCCAAAATTGGTACAAACCCTAATAGAGCCTTATTTCTGAGCAATAGGAACAATATTAGACATCCACTTAGTTAAATGCAGGGGTATATAAAAGCATATTTGAAGAGCTTCTCAATTTCAGCTTTAATAGTTGCAGCATTTCTTGGGTGGACCTGGCAAATTTTTTTCCTAGCAGTTCTTGCCATCGGGTATGTCTTGATCTCATGTAATAAAATAGATGGATCAATACTAGGAATTTATTCATAATTCCAAGAACAAATATCATAGAATTCCTTAAAAAGAGCTATGTATTGCTCAATTTTTGTCGTCGAGCAATTCTGGCCTATGCAGATATGCTCGAGAACACTTGGATGAACCAATATACGGAGGGTGATTTTTTTGGTTATGTTGCATAAATTCCCTTCAGAATCAACACCTTGCAATAATATAGGCATTTGCAGATACTCAACTATATCGGAACTGATCAAAGAAACAAAATATGAATCTACCAAATTGGGATTAGAAAGAAACAAATATGGATGATGAGAGTCTTCCCATAAATATTCATCTAGATTCATAAAATCCATAATAGACTCATGTGATGGAAAAGCATGTAAGAGATAATCTAAATTCGAGAGAGTGGAATCTAGCCAATACGGCAGACGGTAACGATCTGATGCTACTGGATGATGGTCGTCTATGTAAGCATCAGAAACAGCATGAATGGCCTCACACATGGCTTCATGTGGACTCAGAGAAGATGATTTAGCAATATTTTTTCCCTTAGTCATGCCCCTGATTTTTGAGGATATCATGTTTACAGTGGCATTTTTGGTACTAGGAGGGGCAGTGTTAGATGGAAAGACTTCCATGAGTGAAGAATATTTCAACAATCCAACCTCTACAAACTGATAGGGTGGAGGTGATTTCCCTAACATAGGAAAATTATTTGTCATGGATACAGTAATATCTGGTCAGCAATAATCAAGCTGATCTATTGTCACAATTTTTTCTTGATGTGGGAATTGGAGTGTGTGAAAAACCGATGACGCAATAACCATCATAGCATAGAACCAATTCCTTCCAAATAATAAATTCTAATCTAGAGGAGAATCAAACACTTCTACCTAAATAGAAATGGGTTTTCTCCCCATCTCGATGGACAATTCTGACAGTAGACTATGGGGTTGAAAACCTCATCCGTCGAAAGCTTTTAAGGTGGTTGGTGACTTACTAAGCTTAGGAGAACTGATGGATCTCCAGCAAGACATAGACAAAACCGAGGTGGAATCCCCCTCATCCATAAGGTACGATGGACCTTCCTACACACTACTCTAGTATCAATTTGAAAATCGAGTTGATGGGATAGCCTTGATTTATAATTCTCCATATTGAACAAGATCATGGTGGAATTATCAGGTTCAAAAGCACCTAGAGCTAACAAAAAATTCTTGTTTTTTGTAGGACGTATTTGGAGTACTTCCAATGTGGACATAGCACAAGGTTCTTGAGATAAATATTCAACAATATTATAAAATTGGGCAACTCGAGCATTGGGATTAAAAACGTTTTTACGGTTTGTACTCTTAGGAGGGCGTAAGATTGTGTCAAAACTAGGTTTATCAATGGTGAGAGGACCATTAGAAGGAGGTGGAGGAGAAGGATTGATAGGAGGAGTCTTCTCGGAAGAAATACTCTCATCTTTCTTCTCAGTTGTTTTGTCATATGTCTAAATTCTGGTAGTCAACACAACTATTTCAGAAGACATCATACGAATTTATTTAGTAGAGGATGAACGACCATGCAAAGACATGGGATTAATAATCTTTTGTTAGGATGGGAAGGGGTTAGTTAACACTGCTTGTGTGGGGTTAGGTTTCAAAAATTTATTAATCTCTTCATGAGGAGGACAATCCTTTGTGAAGTGATCATATCCACACAACAAACAAGGATAATTTGCCTTCCGCTTAGGTTTTGTGTCATTCTCCAACGTCAATGTTTTAGTACTCTCCTACTGATTTCCAGGTTTCTTATTCTTACCTTTTCCATTCTTCTTATTAACAAGTGACTATGAGGATTGATTTACATTCACCTCGGCGAAAACTGTAGGAGTAGAAGAAGTTGTATTTGAGCACTACATGGTTTAGCAGGTTTAGCTACAGATGAAGGTTTGGTTGTACCAACAACACCACCCACATGAGTCTCTGCAGGTCTCTTAGTAGGGTCAATATTGGAACAAGGAGCATTAGGAATTAGATCATATAAAGTTTTAGACTAAGAATAGACTAAGTATTGATATTGGGTCTGGCTAATAGCTTTCTCTTCTGTGACGAAACCACCCATGGCCACATCTCAGGCAATAGGAGGCCACAAGGACTTAGTGAACTAGTCAACCAAAAGTTAATATGGAATGGGAGCCTTAATTAACCTTTGGCACCTCCCACACTCATGGATGTGATCTAATATGTGAGTAGAGGTAATTTTACGAATAGAGGCCAAGATATCAGTACCATTTTCCTACCAAGTGGGTAACTGGAAATGAGTAAGAAACACATTTTCCAATGAATTAAAATCCACAATCGAGTGTTTTGGAACCATTTCATGGTCATGCTAGTGTTGCTTATGATCGAGCAGACCCGAGTTTACTAGTTATGTACCAACAATACCCCTAGCTCACTGGCCCTTTCAGTGACAGACCGCAGAGCGACCTGAAGTCTCACCCGAAGTGATCTGGATGGGTTGGCCGAAGACTCAGGTGTCCTCAACCAGGTTTTGTAGCATCCTAGTGTCTCGTGACTCTTCTTAGCCAATGGGATCTCTCTAAGAGGCATTGTTCTCTCTTACTCGCTGGCTCTGATGGGGGAATGACTCTTATCGCATCGAAGCCTCTAAGACGATGCACACTTTATCTTCTACTCAACCCTTCACCTGTGATATCTCACACTGCAGCTCCTCCAATGGTGTGATATCGCCTTTCTATACTGTGATACCTTCCACAGTAAGACTCAATGTGACTCTCAAGGTCTAAAGGATTTCTCTCTGGGTAAAATAGCTCTGTTAACCTTCAACAAGGTGTTAAACAACCTTACTTAAACTTCCACCGTTCAACACTCTTAACATCAACTATATGGCAACTTGCTGAACTAAGTATGCTGGAATCACTTAACACTGTAACTATTACTGTCATGAATCAAGCACTGTTCAACTCATATACAGAACACTTGATATATTCAACTTGCATTTAACCTTCTATAATGTTGTAAACTGAATGAGAGCATACATACATTCACTAATTGATAGCAAAGTTCATGTTACAAATAACAGATAGTAGCTAAGTAAGCACAATCACATGAAACAGTTGCACAACACACGGATTTAATGTGGTTCACTCCCAGGAAAGAAGCTAAATCCATAGGAACTATTTTATATATTATATCTTGAGAGGGTAAACACAATTCCGCTGCAACCTAGTATGCAGCTCATGATCTTCTTGGAAACTCTGCGCACACAGCCGGGAGCCCTTCTCTCTTAGATCTCTTTTCTTCTTATATTTCCTTCTTACAATATACTCTTCCTCTCTCTCTCTCTCTCAATCCCTGCGGATTGTTACATTCATACTTGAGGAGCCAACTACTGGTTATAGTAAGATAACTACAGACTGAACAATAGAACCAGAGCTCGACTCTTCCTCAATGTCTTACAATACAACTAACTATGAGCTAACAGACTAACTGACTCTCTGACTAGCTAATTGTCTGAATAGCTAACCTTTCACAATACCAAACACATGCTTTTATAGGTGTCCCAAAGGTCTCACCATGATACAAAACTATGGGCCTTTCCCAACAGTAACCCAAAAACCCTAACTTGTGACAGTCAGCATATTTGTACTTTGAACTGCCGCTTTCCGTCATACTATAGCTTTCTGCAATCTTCCATGCTTCCCGACGCTGATCGTGGGTATGGGCGCCACTTCCTCAATCGCTCCCCTTCTATCCTTTGTCTTCAATACCTCAGCCTGTTACCCCTTTTCCATTTATGAGGGTAGCTGAGCCCTCCTGTCTTCGTCGCTGCCTTAAGTGCAGTGGTTGAGCTCTCTCTTCTCGGTCACTCAGGTACTGTTTCCTCTTGACTTTCTTGTTCCGCTATGGCAGCTTTTCCTGTAGCTGTGGGGCCCTGCTCAAATAGCTGGTCAATGTTCTTTGGAAGAGTCTCAATCCAATAGAATCATCCATAAGGGAGTTAGATGAACACCACAAATGGAAGGACATCACATGATTCTTGGGATATTTTCATTTCTTTCCATCAAAATTTGGAATATCTGATGAAATTTTGACTAGGATTGTAGGCCAAAATAGATCATGTTGAATGGGGTCATTTATCAACTTGGACAAGTCAAGAAAATCCACTGTAGCCAAAAATGAAAGTTGTCGATTGGGTTGTGGGTAGTTGTGATACTCGTAAGGTAAGGCAACACCAGTGGGACCTAAGGTTTGTTGAGGTTGGCCATAAAACCCACCAAATTGTTGATATCTGGGAGCATTCTGACCCATAAAGGGTGGTTATACCTGGTTAATCTCAGCTTGAGGTCCATAAGTAGGTTGAACCCATTGATTGGTAACTCCTCCATGATAAGGGGAATATAAGGTATTATTTTATTGTGCCCTGCTAAGGTATTGATTACCAATGTTAGGATAATGAGGAGGGACCCAAGAATATGTAGGAGGATGTGAAGCAGGACCAACAGGACCAATACCAGCATGACCAGTAGGTCAAACAAATGGAGGAGGAAGATGAGAAATGTTATGTACAACATGCACATAATATCCTCTAGTTGTTTGGGATGTAGGAGGTACAAACTAAATTCAAACATTCAGAAAATATATCGGAGGAATAGAAATTCCTCCCATATGTGAATTCGACAAAGTATTTTGAGCTAATTGTGGCACTCTTGAAAGAGTGACAAGTCTAGACACTGTGGGTGCAGATGGAGGATTAGCTAGAACAACACCAGAAGGTATATTTAAAGATATTCCTAAAATATCACTCGGTAGAAGGTAGGGAAAGGTTATTCTAGAGTTTGGGGTCAACTCCATAGCTAATACATTCATGGTAGTAGTAGTACCAAATTGAGATATGGCTTGACCAAGGGAAGTCTCCTAAAATGGAGCATTAGGACAAAATATAGGAGCCATCCTTTCATCATCCTGGAATTGATTAAGCCCAAATCTAGAAGGAGTTGGGGAGATACAGGATGCCTTCCAAAAGGAGGGTTTCTCCACTCGTGGTGGTCCTGATAGGTCCACCATGGGAGCATTGGGAAGAGGAGATTCAAATACTTCCTCTTCAACTAGAATTCCTTCTAGTTCAAGAATAGAATCACTACCTTCCTCAAAAAAATTTCCATGTCTCCTTCCATGGGAGGTAGATCTCGAGGATTAAAAATATTTTCTAGTGATAATTATTGTAACCGATGAGACCTCCTCCATGAGAAATCATCTAGTTTGCAAAAATCAAAATGATAGCAAAAATACAAACCCTATCTAGGAAGGAAAACCAAATGCTTCTCAAGCTAAAACAACAATTAGAACTTATGATAGGAGTATTTAAAATTCAGCATCCCCACAGGATTGTCAAACCACCACAACTCATGATATACTGTAGGGTCCAACAGTGAAATGCAAAAATGAGGATTGGGAGCATACCCTTTCTTGAACACCCGGCTATCTAGACGACACATGCATAGTAATCTCCCTGAGTGTTGTTCTCAGTTTATTGTGATGATGTGATAGTAAAAGGGATATGCTCAAATGGTCTCAGGATCCCTAAAATTGTCTCCCTATATACACAATGTACATGGAAGCTCCACTTAGTAGTAGTGTTGTCTAATACACAACCATTCGAATGGGGACTTTCGATATACAACTGCATACATGAAGTGCCTTTCCATATACCTCAAGGATATATGAAAGGTCATTCTATATACCAATGATACATGGAATAACTACACGATCCTTGGGATGCAGTGCAAACAAGCAACAACAACTCCTATCATTAAAGACATCGAAACACGTCTCTAGCCTATCACACCTTTCTATAAAATTTTAGCCTAAGTCTACCATTTGATTTTATATTTTGCGGTTAGGTGAATGCATGAGGTCAGTACATAAAATTAAATCCATGCAAAATTATTATGCAAAGCTTTCCCTTTCACTTTTTCCAAAATGACCTACTTAAGGAAGAGATAAAGATACCAAGAGAGAGTATGTTAGCACTATGTTTGAATTTTTTGAATTATAGTCGTGGAAGGTTTGAAAGTTGATCTTATTTGAGAAATTTCTTGAGAGCGCTTTTGGGTTATCTGGTTAACAAGTTTCTCCATCAGGAGCTGTCAGATAAGGAGTGGATCTCGATCTATAGAGATAGATCATGCTACAGATTGAAACATGCAGTAGTGGGATAGACATAAAATGTGTCGAGCTTCAATGGTCTGAATGCAAGGTGATGTAGATCGACGATAGAAAGACATTCTACTAGTGGGATATACAAGGTAAGGTTTGGTCTTTATATTTGCGAAGGCGGTTAAAGGAGAGAAGTGTTGGAGGGTCAAGAATAACGCAGAGTTAGATTGAGGACCCTAAAAGTTTCCGCTCGATGAACATGCGCGGAGGGAGAAAATTTTCCAAATTGTGGAATATGTTATAGGAAGAAAGGGCCAGACGGCTGAGATAAAGGTGCAAATAGATCTACGGTCATAGTCAATTCCATGATTTGAACTGGCACGAGCGATGTCAAGATCTCAGTTCGTGAAAATTTGTAGGGGCTACAAGGATCTATGATCAAGAATAGGGGGTCAGGAAGATCAACTGATGAGGAGTGTTCCGTGATTAGAAGTTGCATAGGTGATCAAATAAGAAATGATTGGTGGAGTGCTAAGGTTCTCATGATTGGACGGTCCTGATGAAAACTGGTCATGGATCAATGGTTGAGGTCAATATCCCCGAATCAAGGTGTACATGTGGATGTTGTAAAAATTTGATATGAAGGGATGTTTATCTATGGCTTGGATTTAAAGACATGTGGACGACGGATGTGGAAGGTGTCCAGATCAAATGATCGAGAAAATATCAGGACCATAAGGGTCACATTAAGGTTGATCTGATAGTTGAGGGGACGCTCTCACGCATGATATACCTCCCCGATAGATTAATCGATCTCCCTGACGCCATTTGTAGCATGCGTACAGGAGAAATCGTCCTCGTGAAAGTGCCATATCACCCAAAGACAGATCTCCATCATGTGGTTGGCATGTGGAGTCCGGAATGTATCATGGGAATCTATGAGGTAGAACAACGAATCCTCTCTCTGCACAAAGCAGGGTAAGCATGAAAAAGAGAATCATTCTGCTTCCTATGTCATAGGAGAAAAAAACTGTGACAACGTCCATTCCATATGCCTTGGAGCCTAGGGTCAACAATACAGGGTGATGACCAAAAATATTTTTCACAACAAATAGTGAAATGCTACAGCAGATAAGGTGGCATGACTAGATCTCCAGTAGGTAAGGGATCACTCAGCTCATGCCCTCACACATGTCACCACCAAGCTACTCGATGAAAAAATGTGTGAGAACGCTAACCGAGCATCACAAAGTCTAGTTTTCCAGTCCTATATAACACCAAATTTAGAGCCATTGAAATGCATGGAATGATCCATTCTGATGCAAGTCCCTAGAGTTTCAAGAAATTGGCGATGGAAATATGGTTTGAAAAGCTTGTCATTCTGGGTGTCTTGATGGTTGATGAGATCATTTCCATGCTCATTCCTTGCCCTGGTTTTTCATACGAGGGATAACACCAGCCATCAAGGCACAAACATGAATAAATTTGAGAGATACACCCATCTTCTGATAGCCACACCCCCAACTGCGCATTGCCTAGATACTCACATCACATGAGTGTTTTTCCAAGACCCCCTGATACCATCATTGCCTCGAAATCTTCTGCACAAGAATACATTCGTGAGATACGCTCTGTGGGAGTGATTGTTTGGGTTGGAGAATCAGGGTTCCAATGCATGCATCACCCTCTTTGTGAATTCCACTTACCAAAGGTGGTGGGGAGGGTGGAGGCACACTCCACCGTATTTCCTATGGGACAATCCACCTCACAAAATATGGGGAGTATAAGAATGACAAGCCATTGTATAGGCTTGTCTTTTCCAGAAGCAATGCGACCCTTCTTCCAGGCCCCCTGTATAACAGTGTTACCTGGAGAGGGGAGGGCTACGAAGAAGGTTGAGAAAGAAGGGGAGACAAAATTCCTTGCTAGTTTTCGTCCATGCAGAAAGGTGCCTTTGAGCAGAGAGGTGACACAAAAAGAGAGGTATAAAAACACATTGCTAACTCGACAAGCGGGCTAGAGTTTTAAAACCTAGTCAGTGGTGACCCACTTGAAAAGTGACCTGAAGACATCATTCTCAAGATGATCAGGCTCAGCAACAGAAACATCGTACTGCCATGGATACTGAGCATGCACGCTAACTCCATGATGTCTATTTCAAATATATGTAAAACCATGGTAGAAGGACCATGCTATAGTTGTTAAGTTTTCATTGTGACTGTAAACAGTTTCATAGCCGCTTTTGAGGATTAGCCTCTAAGGTGTGAGGCATTATAAATAGGATCCGCATAAAGGGAAGAAGGGTTGGGAATTTTCAAGAGAAGGGGCTCTCCATTGTAATATGTTTTCATTTCCGAGTTGAATAAAAATTGTAGAGATGGAATGACAAAATCTCATTGCATAGATTCTTGTGCCATCTCTTTCTTCAATAAGTAACTTTCTTTAAGTGATTGTCTTCATGTTTTCATTCCAATGTGTATTTACTTTTCATTTTGGGAATTAGTGCATATGGACCATAATTCATATTGCATGCTCTAGGTCCATTGTTTAAGAATTTTCAAATATTTTATTCTAAATTCTTGCATAATTCACTCTAACCAGGTGCTCTATTCGATGGGATGTCTCCCTTTGTCTGCTAATCCATTTGCTAATTACTTCAGATTGAAGAACCAGTGTCTGTCTTGCATATTTCCATTAATTTTCGGACTTCCTACCTCCCAGAACCATTTTTCAACTCTGATAGCCAACCCCATGGACCAATGGTTTTTCCCCTGATTACCCCACCAAAATTTATAATAGAAAAAACTTGTTCTATTCAGAAATATGACCTTTTGGTTTTTGTCGATTGAATATCTTGAGTATGAAAACCTTGTAAATAGTGATATATTCCTCTCTGATTGTATTGGGTCAGAAATACAATCTAAAGCAATTTTGATGTTACCCCAGGATTTACCTTCTGCAACCTAGGTATGTTCTCGGTGATAAAAAACTACCACCATTGCTGGGGACCAAAGGCTCAAGTATTCCCTAGGCATAAACGACATAGAGCAGATCCAATTGTAAATAGTGAATACCAATCAGACCATCAAGAATTTTGTACATTGTTTCACCTATCGAATCCATTTTAGCTTTCAGTGACTCCATTGGTGACATGATCCAGAGATACAGTTTTCGAAGAAGTCGGTAGGATCCATTGGGGAAATGAGCTTGTTATAGAAATGCATGATCAAAGGATAAGGTACTCAGGTTTCATTTTCCTCCAAGATGTTTTGTCATTTTTTATAAATATTTTATTATGTATTCCTAAGTCTATCAAAACAGAATGATGAATTTACTTTGGTACATCCTTATTTACGAACTAAAAGTCTATTGTCACACTGTACATTTGATTTTGATAGAAATATTTAATTCCAAACACATGACCTTAAAGGCCACCCTTGTGAAACTCATGGAACCTCAATGGACAATACTTCCATTCCACCTAGCTCGGTTTCCTCCACTATCCCAAACCGATACAAAATCCTTCACTTATCTCTTAGTCTTCATAATTTCCCTACAAAACATTATAAGTACCTTCCTAAGTTTGATGGGGAAATCAAGAACCTCATGGTTGAAAAGAATTTACAAGCCTTTGAGTATTTCTTTGACATTTTTGAAGTTGAACATGTTGATGTCTGCATCAGGATTTTTTCCTTATCTTTGCAAGGAGATGCTAAGGAATGGTTCAAGCACTTACATCTTGAATCCATCAACACATGGGAGGAGTTATTTGATGTATTTCTGAATTTTTGGGGTGAGAGACGTCCTTTGGACCAAATAATTTCAGAATTCTATTCCCTAAAGAAGCAGGACGATGAAACCATGTCTGGTTTTAATAGACTATTTGCTAGCTTTTACTATAACATGCCAAAATAAATCCAGCCCCTCAAAAATGTGGATAAAATTTAGTACGTAGCTGCATTCCCTCCTGAAATTTCTTTGCTTCTTTTGGAAAGAAAGCCAATCACATTATAACGCATGTTTATCAATTTTTTGGAGGTTGAAGACAATCTTAGGATGTCTAAAAACTCCTCAGACTAGGACAATGATGATAAAGTAGAAAATAATTTAAACTTGGTTGAGAGACGTAAGAAAGGAGAAGCATTCCCTGTGCACCTCAAATCATCTCTTGGTAAGCAGAGGAATGATCAACTCCAGGATGTAAAAGAAGATAACTCTGCTAGTCTATTTTCCAAAAAGTGCAATCAGCCTGTTGCAAATTCTACTGGTGATGATTTAAAAAGGGAATTCAGAATGCCCATATATGATGAATATGAGGATGAATTCCTGGATTTTATATCTATAGAACCAGTTTTGGAATCGAAGTCTATTAAGGAAGAGAAACTGACTATAATCCAAAAACAGAAGGCATAAAAAATAGGGGGCAATGAGTGTGATGAGGATGGTAGTTTACCTTTGTGTTACTCATCATTTGAACTAATAAGGTAGAGACTTAAAGCCTCCAAGAAGAAACATAAATTTGAGGATATGGTACATTTCATGAACTTGTTTGAAACAGAAGATGAGGAGGAGGAAAAATCATCTAGTCAATCTTAACTAATGGGTGAACCAATGGTTTGTAATGAGGTATTGGATCACATAGAAAGGGGCGAGGGTTCTCAAAGTAACTCATCCTTAAGTCATTCACATTCAGAATTTTCATCTTTCCATAAAGAAGGGTTATGTTGGATTGATTCGATTGGAAGGGAAAATAACATTTCTGTTGAAACATGTAAGGAAGGGGAAGTTTTGAATTCAGAAAATTTGAATGAAATTTTGGATATGTCATTTGCAATCAGTCATGATAGTTCCTTTCCAAGGCCTGTTGGAGATCAGTTTGACAGTATGCTAGAGGAGTTACATTCTGGACAACTCTCCTATGGTAGGAAACAAATGGAATATGTTGAGAGCTATCATATTTTCTTAAATCCGGTGGAACAATACATGGAGGGGATGGGTAATAGTAATGATTGGTTATATATCTACTTTTTATTTATTATAACCTTCTTCCATTTTGTATGTCATCTCTATTCTTAATCAAGCCTAAAGGAGAAATAGAATTGTTAGATAAATTTCTTGATTGGATTCATTGGAATTCAAAGTTTACTTGATTAAGCATTTGTGCTCAGGTAAATACGGTAGGTAGATATGGATAAGCTCGAAACAGGGTAAAGAGTTCCTTCAGTTATGAGTTCAGGTTTGTAGTTACTGTCATTTTCAATTTTCAGAATACGGCCAAGTGACAGTTTACAGGTTGACAGGAAATTGCTTATAGAGCGGTTCAAGTTTGTGTTTCAACTTAGAACAGATTGAGGGTTCCAGAGAAAGACTGAAAGCGACCCAATGGAACTAGCACCTAGTCTATGTGGTTCTTTGCTACCTCATTGGGAGGATAGCATCCCTAATGGAGCCAGCTGTTAGCACTATGTTTGAATTCTTTGAATTATAGACTTGGAAGGTTTGAAAGTCGATCTTATTTGAGAAATTTCATGGGAGCGCTTTCGGGTTATCTGGTTAACAAGTTTCACCATCAAGAGCCATCAGATAGGGAGTGGATCTCGATTTACAAAGATAGATCATGCTATAGATTGAAACATGTGGTGGCGGGATAGGCATAAAATGTGTCGAGCTTCAATGGTCTAGATGTAAGGTGATGTAGATCAATGATAGAAAGACATTCCACCACTGGGAGATGCAAGGTAAGGTCCGGTATTTATATTTGCTAAGGTGATTAAAGGAGAGAAGTGTTGGAGGGTCAAGAATAACGCAGAGCCAGATCGACATCCCTAAAAGATTATGCTTGATGAAAATTCGTGGAGGGAGAAACTTTTCCAAATCACAGAATATGTTAAACGAAGAAAGGGTTAGATGACTGAGATAAAGGTGAAAATATATCTACGTTCGTAATCAATTTGGTCATCTGATCTGGCATGGGTGATGTCAAGATCTCAGTTTGTGAAAATTTGTAGGTGCTGCGAGGATCTATGATTAAGAATAAGGGTTCAGGATGATCAACGAATGAGGATTGTTCTGTGATTATAAGTTGCATAAGCAATCAAGTAAGAAATGATCGACGGAGCGCTAAGGTTCTCATGATTGGACGGTCTCAATGAAAACCGGTCATGGATCAATGCCTTAGGTCGATCTCCCCTAATCAATATGTACACATTGATGTTGTAGAAATTTAATATGAAGGGTTGTTTATATACTACTTGGATTTAAAGACACATGGATGACAGATGTGGAAGGTGTCTAGATCGAATGATTAAGAAAATATCGGGACCGTAAGGGTCATGTTAAGGTCAATATGACAATTGAGGGGACTCTCTCATGCACGATCTTCCTCCCCTACATATTAATCAATCTCCTCAACACCATTTGTAGCATTCTTACAGGATAAATCATCCCCGCAGTAGTTCCATATCACCTAAAGACAGATATCTATCATGTGGTTGCCATGTGGAGTCTGGAAAGTATCATGGGAATATATGAGGTAGAAAAACAAATCCTCTCTCCACATGAAGCAGGGAAAGTACGACAAGGAGAATCATTCTGCTTCTTGCATCATAGGAGCGAAAGAGTGTGAGAACATCAATTCCATATTCCTTAAAGCGTAGGGTCGACTATATAGGATGACGCCCGAAAATATTTTCTGCAACAAATAGTGAAATGCCGCACCAGATAATGTAACCTGACTAGATCTCCAGCAGGTAAGGGATCACTTGACTCATTCCCTCACACATCTCACCACCAAGCTACTCAACAACGAAATGTGCGAGAACATTGATCGATCATCACAGAGTCCAGTCTCCCAGTCCTATATAACAACACCTTTCAGAGCCATTGAAATGCATGGCATGATCTAGTATAGAGGCAAAACCCAAAGTGTCATTATGTTGCAAGTCCCTAGAGTTCCTAGAAATTGGCAATGGCAATCTGGTTCAAAAACCTTGTCAGTGTGGGTGTGTTGATGGTTGGTGAGCTCATTTCCATGCTCATCCGTTGCCTTTTTTTTTCATACCAGGGATAGCATTAGCCATCGGGGCACAGATGTGAAGCGTTTTGAGAGATACACCCATCTTCTAATAGCCACACCCCTAGCTGCGCATTTCCTAGATAGTCATGCCCTATGAGTGCTTTTCCAAGACCCCCTAATACCATCGCTGCCTCAAAATATTCTGCACAAGAGGACAATCGCAAGCTGTGCTCTGTGGGAGCGATTGTTTGGGTTGGAGCATCAGGGGTCCAATTCCTGCACCTCCCTCTTTGTGAATTCCACATACCAAAGGTGGTGGAGAGGGTGGAGGCACACTCCACTATATTTCCTATGGGAAATCCTGCCTCATGGAAGGTGGGTAGTATGAGAATGAAAAGCCACTACAGAGGCTTGTCTTTGCTAGAAGCAATGCAGCCCTTCTTCCAGGGCCCCTGTCTAACAGTGTTACCTAGAGAGGGGAGGGCTGCGAAGAAGGTTGAGTAAGGAGGGGACACAAACTACCTTGCCATTTTGCATCCACACAGAAAGGTGCCTTTGAGCACAAAGGTGACACAAAAAGAGAGGTAGAAAAACATGTTGCTGACTCAATAAGTTGTCCAGAGGTTTTGAACCTAGACAATGGTGACCTACTTGAAAAGCAACCTGAAGACATCATTCTCAAGATTAGCAGGCTCAGCAACAGAAACTTCATGTTGCCACCTAGACTGAGCATGCACTCTAACTCCATGATGTGTGTTTCAAATATATGCACTATAGTTGTTAAGTTTTGATTATGACTGTAAATAGTTTCATAGTCGCTTCCGAGGATTAGCCTCTGAGGTATGAGGCATTATAAATAGGCTCCTCATAGAGGGAAGAAGGGTTGGGAATTTTCAAGAGAAGGGGCTCTCCATTGTAATATGTTTTCATTTCTGAGTTGAATAAAAATTGCAGAGACGTAATGACAAACTCTCATGAAAGAGATCCATGTGCCATCTCTTTCTTCAATAAGTAACTTTCTTTAAGTGATTGTCTTCCTGTTTTCATTCCAATGTGTATTTTCTTCTCATGTTTGGGCATTAGTGTATATGAACTAGAATTCATCTTGCATGCTCTAGGTCCATTGTTTAAGTATTTTCAAATATTTTCTTCTAAATTCTTGCAGAATTCACTCTAACCAGGTGCTCTATTAGATGGGATGTCTCCCTCTGTCTTCTAATCCATTCACTAATTAATCTAGATTAAAGAAACTGTGTCTTTCTTGCCTCTGTCCATTAATTTTCAGAATTCCTACCTCCCACAACCATTTTTCAACTCTGATATCTGACCCCCTGGCCCAATGGTTTTTCCCCTGATTACCCCACCAAAATTTATAAAAACAAACTTGTTCTATTTAGAAATATGACCTTCTGGTTGTTGTCGATTGAATATATTGAGAATGAAAACCTTGTAAATAGTGAGATATCCCTCTCTGATTTTATTGGGTCAGAAATATAGTCTAAATAATTTTGATGTTACCCCAGGATTTACCTTCCACAACCTAGGCACGTTCTGGGTGATAACAAACTGGCGTCGTTGCCGACTATTGGCTCTTATCAGAAGACCCGGGTTTATTGTAGTGTACCAACAAAACCCCTAGCTCACCGTCACTTTCAGCGATAGACCATAGAACGGCCTGAAGTCTCACCCGAAGTGATCCTAGATGGGGTGGTTGAAGAATCAGGTTTCCTCAACCAGGTTCTGTAGCATCCTAGGTTCTTTTGACTCTGATTAACCAGTGGGATCTCTCAACAAGGGCTGTTTCTCTCTTCCTAGCTGACTCTTCTATGGGACTGGCTCTTATCACATCGCAACTTCTAGAACGATGTGCAAACTTTCTCTTCTTCTCAACTCCTAACCTGCGATATCTCACACCGCAGCTCCTCTGACAGTGCGGTACTGCCTTTCTACATTGTGATATTTCCTACAGTAAGACTCAGTATGCTCACCAATTCTCAAGGTCCAGAGGATTTCTCTCTGGGTATAATAGCTTAGTTAACCTTCATTAGGGTGTTAAACAACTTCACTTAAGCTCTTACAGTTTAACACACTTAACATCAATTACGCTCAACTCGCTGAACTAAATATACAGACATTACTTAACTCTGTAACTATTAGCTATCATGAATCAAGCACTGATAAACTCATATACAGAATACTTGACACATTCAACTCACATTTAACCTTCTATGTTACTGTGAACTGAGTATAGCATACATACATGCATTAACTGATAAGCAAAGTTCATGTAACGAATAATAGATAACACATAAGTATAGCACAATCACATGAAACAGTTGCACAACACACGGATTTTATGTGGTTCAATTCCAAGGGGGAAGCTACGTCCATAGGAAATTTGGTTCATTATATCTTGAGAGAGTACACACAATTCCGCTGCAACCTATTATGCAGCTTGAGATCTTCTGGGAAAATCCACGCACACAGCTGGAGCCCTTCTCTCCTAGATCTCTTCTTTTCCTATAATGCTTTCTTCTTACAATATATCCTTCCTCTCTCTCTCTCAATCCCTGTGGATTGTTACATTCATGCTCAAGGATTCAGCTATTGGTTACAGTAAGATAACTACAGACTTAATAACAGAACCAGAGCTCAACTCTCTCTCAATGTATTATAATGCTGATGACAACTAGAAACAACTAACTAGCTATCTATCTAACTGTCTAACCATCTAACCTTTCACAATACAAAATACATGCTTAAATAGGTGGCCCAAAGGTCTCACCATGATACAACACTGTGGGTCTATCCCAACAGTAACCCAAAACCCTAACTATCACAGTCGGCCTATCTGTACTTTGAACTACCGCTTACTGGTCATACTACAGCTTTCTGCAGTCTTTGGCGCTGATCATGGGTATGGGTGTCGCTTCCTCGGTTTCTCCCCTTCTATCCTTTGTCTTTAATACCTTGGCCCATTTCTCCTTTTCCATTTATGAGGGTGGCTGAGCCTTCCTGTCGTCGCTATTTCCCTAAATGTAGTGGTTGAGCTCTCTCTTCTTGGCCACTTCAGGTACTCTTTCCCTTTGAATTCCTTNCTTTTCCTGTAGCTGTGGGGCCCTACTCCAATATTCCCCTAACACTTACTTGTGGCTCGTCCTCGAGCCACTAACAACTGGCTTCTCTTGCTGTAGCTTCTCCTTGGCTTCCTACGAAGTCCTTGCAAATCTCTCTCTGATTCCTACGACCTCTTTGTCCATCGCTTCGACACAGTCTTGTGCCACTACAAGCATAACTTGACTAATCAATGGGTCTTTTGTATTATCAATTTCACTCTTGCTTGCAGTGAACTCCTTGACCTTCTGCTCAACTGTATCGACCAACTCTATGATTTGTTCTTGATATGATTGAAGCAGGTTATTGAACTGTATTTCTTTTTCTCGCAACCGTTGTGCTTCATGTTGCAAGTGGTGCATCTCTGTCATCTTCTTCATCTTTGCAAGAGCTCCTAAGCTCTTGAATTCTTCTTTGATTTTTTCTATTGCATTCTCTTTGTTCTAGATGCTCTGCTGCAATTCTAGTTTATCTGGGATCTCTTCTAGCTCCGACCATGTCTTTGTTGCATCAGCTAACAATGACTCTGCATCATCTATGCGACACTTCATCTACGTTGAATTTAGTCTAAAGGCCTATGGCCTTGCTTCCTTGTCTGCCTCATGTGTGCTTGGTGCTCGAGCCTAAAGCTCAGCAATCTACGCTTTGTGATCTTCCTCCATCTTGGCCATTGTCTCTTCCAAAACCTTTTCTCTATCTACAATTCTTCTTACTTTCTACGTTAGAGGCAAGGCAAACTCGATGTTACACTGGGGTAACTCCAATGCGATGTTCTACAGGACCTGACTTAGATCCTGTTCTCTTTATTCATGTTGTCTTAACTCCTCCGCCTTTGTCTACAAGCCTGCAGTGAGCTCTGCATTCTATTGTCTCAGCTGGGTGTTTTGTTTATAATTCACAAGCTCTCTATCCCTGAGCTCTGCGGCTATCTGTTGCTGGATCATCTGTAGTTGATCAACAGGGAATTGTGCCAGATTAACCTCGACAAGGTGTCTAACCTGTATCTGCACATCAATCATCGATGCAGGGAATCGAATGCTCCCTGGCGGTATCAGCACTGTATTGATGCAATCCTTTGCAAAGACTTCCTCCCAGGAAATCGATTGTGTTGAGCTTTCCCTTGCTGTCACCTTGACTGGCGGAATCTGCATCATGGCAGTCTTCTCAATTAGTGCTTTCAACTCCAAAAGCTGCTTATCAATCGTGCTCTGCAACTTGTACTACGATGTCTGCATCGCCTGAAATGAGTCCCGCATCTCCTCCTTCAATATCACTATGATTTGATCATATTCATCCTCTTTTAGTGCGGTCTCTATAGTTGGCTTTGAGGCTTTGAATTTTTTCCTCTTTTGTGCCACTGGTAGCACTTCTACGGCATCTTTCCTCTTGGAACCCACCTTATCTTTTCCTTTGTCTGATGGGTCTATCGGTGTGGTATCTGGTGGTACTACTGTGGCATATTTTAATTCCTTCTTCCACTCTTCATCAAAGTATTTGATGACATCTTCTACATCCTGAACGATCCAGTAGCCCAGTTATCTGTTCTAAACCATTTTGGCCTCAGATAGATTGTATGCCTGTCCGTAATGAAATCAAGCCAATTGTGAAACATGTCAATAGTCTTTGTGTTGATCTGCAGTGTCTCCTGGATGACTCGCTGTAACAGCTTATAGTATTCATAGAATACTATCATATTGATCTTTTTCTTGGCTGGACTATTTCTTTCCCATATATTTGCATATCTTGTGCCTCTGCACTCTCCGCCTCGTAGCTGTAGAAACTAGGTATGGGGCGACTCTCTCCACCCGACAAATGCGCATAATATAAGAAGCCAAGAGAAGTGGAATGCGTGGTTTGGCTCGTCCTGCGCTGCCAAACAATCTGAAAGAAAAATATTTAATAAAAACAAGCACCAATTAAATTGTTCACCTTCTGCGACTTGCACAGCAAGGTGAATTACTGCTCCTGTGACTTCTTTCAGGAAAACCTTCATTAACAGTCTGCTTTCAAGTAGACTAGCTGTAAATCTGAGTGTATCATCTGTTAAGGCGGTGAGCTCATAAGCCCGACCTCCTCTCTATAGCTTATACTTGTTAACTATGGGTGCTGGTAACTTAGTATCCTTTCTCTTCCCTGATATATGCGTCTGAGGGTCCTTATCGCTCTTAGACAGCCCGGTGATGCGATGTATCAAATCAATGTTCAGATCAACCCTGTTACCCAGCCATAGGTAACCTCCATGTACACAAGAAAGTAGCACACGCACCATGGCATTAACCTCTACACCTCATCCAAAATGTGGTATTCTCAACAAATTGAGCAAGCCTAATTGCTCAAGAATCTGGACATGTTCCATAGGAACAAAATCATCTGCACCAGTCCTCAGGTTCCTCTGAACCGTAAGATATTGGTTTGGTCGAAACTAAGGATACGTCTTACTGTCTCCAAGGTTATAGTCTGTAAATTTGAGAACAGGGGCATATTCTAACAGGTCTCCATCTTCCTTTACACGAGGATCAATCAGCGGTAGCGGAACAGGAAACTTAGCACCCTTGGGAATGGTTACCTCTGGTGCGTCCTCGACTCGCAGCACAATGTATACTGTTTCCATATGAACTTCTTCTTCATGTTCTGAGCTGGAATATTCTACTACCTGAGCTTTATTCTTCATCCTTGTCATTTGTCTGACCTGTGTTGCACTTAATTTCACAACCCTGGGCGGCGTCGTCATAGCGGACTCGAGGCCACCATGCTGGAATCATTGCACAACGTCTTCTAAAGGTTCCTTCTCAGACATAAACCATCTGGTGCAATACTCTGGACTGGTAATGGCTGCGAAAATATGGAAAACTAGCACTCTGTAACTGGAGTATCTCTACATAGGGAAAATTCTACAAATTGCTCTATAACTCTCAAAAATCACAAAAGTAACCCTTCTGTTTGAATGATCTGTGTATTTATACGAAAGGTGATAATATATGAAGCAATGGTCATTTAGAATGGACCCGTTGGTGACATTTATTGCATGGATAAGACAACATTCGTCGTCCCGATCCTCATTAAGTGCTTAAAATCCAATCAAATCTCCCTCAAAAGTTGTGTGCAAGCGCCGGTCTCGACCAAGATTTACCAAATATAGGACAATCATTGTACTGTTTCCAAATATAGGGCAATGTATATGTTACCACCTAATTTGTACTTAGTGGTTTTTATCAAGTGAGCCTGGTGAACCGGACAGGGCTAACTTGTTCGGACTTCAAAAAGACCTTTGGAAGTACTTCTGGGAAGTGCTTGTTGTACTATATCACATGTTCATACCCCATGAGGGAATTGTAATAAATGTTCTAGCATGATAGTTTCTATAAAAGACTCAGTCTCTTAGACTTTATTTGTCAATCCGATCATCCTAGGGTGTTTTTTCCCTTGGTTATTATTGGTTGTTGAACAAACGACTAGTAATTTTTGAGTTTTTCACTCCATACCTCCAAAGTTGGGGTGGTCGGCTTGGCATTTAGGATTATTGAGGTTATTAGAGTCTATGTGTCAATGTTTAAACATGATAGACATCATTTTTGATTCATATGAACATGTCTAAGTCCCCCTAGGTTTTTTTCAATTTTTCAATTTTTTAGTTTTTTCAGTGTTTTTTATTAAAATTTAATTTTTCCAAAACTTAGGCTATTTTTTAATAGTTTAATTGGAAAAATGGATTTTGTAATAAAAGTGGTCCAAATAATCAGTTTCAGTCATGTAGGTGCTCATTTTCAAGCTAAGAGCACCATGTAAACCCATGGACCCACTGTTTCCTAGTTTTGAGTGATTTTCCATCACTCAGGTCAGAAATCCCCAAAAATCAATTATTGATTATTTTAATTAATAAATTGATGAATAATGGAGCAAATCCAAAATCATAAATCAATGGATTCTCAGCCGATTTGATTGAAATCGGTCAAATCTAAAGCAGATTAACTGGATCTGACAAATCCTTAACTGAAGGAGGTGATCAAATCAGATCCAGAGTTGATCTTGAGCATCCTTTATGAGGAATTTATCCCTCCCTCTCTCCTCAACATGTTTTTGGCTCAACTTGATGATTTTTGGTGGATTCTTCAGTCAACAGGTTGAGGTGTCAATCAGATCAGCCCCCTGATTGACAGTTGCACTCAGTGAGACTCAGATTTGGCTCAGCTAGACACAGATCAGGCATTGATGGACTCTCCATCAGTTGATTTAACTTGATTCCATGAGTAATTGCGCCCCCCCTAGGCTAGATGGCCTGTAAATTGTATATATCCAGGCACAGCCTCCTCTTCCAAGCTAGTTAGAGTTGGACTGAAGGGATTGCCATTATAACTCTGTATTTGATCATTATTTGTGAATAAAGAAGATTTGGATGCTATACTGTGTAGTGATTTTGATTGTGTGGATGCTCAGTGTTATGCTGCTGATGTGGTAGCTGCAAATTCTTGCCAAATGCTGTGCTGTTTCTGTGATCTGGCTTCAAGGATTCAACTGAATCTAGTAAGGGTATAAACTAGGAAAGCTAGATTGTTTAATCTTGTTTATCCATATGATGTATGCTCAAAAATATTAGTTATATGCTTAAATAAGGTTATTTCTACATAATCTCTCATTTTTGCTGCTTTATACATCCATATCCAGATCTCACGAGGTTTGTGCAGGCTTGTGTTATTTAGTTGCAGGTTCCCGATTGGATGAGGTTGTGGATCTATATTGAATCCTTTCCTATCCAATAAGCTCAATATTATATCCCTCATCACTCCAGGAAAGGGCCTCCTTCCAGCTTGCTCCATTCAAGCAACGATCCGACCTTCTCTCCTCTTCTTCTCATTTCTACAAAAAATCGACACTTTACCCGGTTACCTTTTCAGTTCATAGATATGATTTTATTTGGATCTGTTTCATCAAAGTAAAATATACATAGATCTAATATTTTATAGCTCATATCTTATATCTTTCACTTTAAAAAGTATCATAAGCATCTGAGATCTAGTTGTAGGGAAATTGTCCTTTTTGCATGAATTTGAAAGAAAACTTGTACATCACATGCATTAGATTTCCTTTCACTGTTATAAATTTCAATATTCTGCAATATCAGTGCATTTTAATTTGCTGCACAAATAGCAAGACAAGATCCCAAGGAAATCTTTCTTTCCTTGGTTCCTTTTTCGTCGATTTAGCTAGTTTAATTTCATCCTTTTTTTTGAGATAAAATAGGCTGACCCAAAGGTACTCTTAAAGTGATTTTGGGAATTTTTTATTCTAACATGCTCACTATCCTTTAGCAGTTCTGACACAGAATAAAGGAATCTTCTGTCCAAAGTGGCTTTTGGAGCGCTCAAATCCCCCCAGGGGTCTCTCTTTTGTCACAAAATTCTTAAGATTTTTGTATAACTATAACATATTGGTTTCAGCCTGTATAAGGACCAATAAAGTTCTTATTTATTAGTCCTTTGATATTGTAACCACTGTAATAAAATCATTCTTTGAATAGGCTCTTTCGAGCCCATTCCCCATCCCCCCTGGGGGGATTCGCGTCGGTGCCATTTTCGTCATTTTCTGCTTATTTCTTTTTCACTATAATTTATCTGATTTGTAGGGTAGTATACTTGATCTTTTTGTTATTTCCATACTCCATATCTTACATTTCAAAGTAATCATAATACTTACGCCACGATTTCTCGAGTGACCCGCAAGGGGAAAGAGATTTGTGGTAGGATTAATCAGAAAACCAGATTTGTGTAGTTGTTTTATTTTTCATATTTTTTTTATCAGCAATTTAAAATTAACCCCTCCTTGATTCCCCAATTGAGATCCACTTGGATCGAAAGAGGTTCTTGGAGGCTTTTTTCTTTTAAACAAGAACACTTAGTTAAAACTTATTAAAATTTACAAGACTCCAGTGTGTATGCTCTACAATTGGCTACGGTTCATCCGATCATTCAAGCTGTATCAAAATCACTTGGGTGACTAGCCTAATTAGGACTCAGTCTCTCCAATTGACAAACCATCAGGTGAAAATCCAACACCTCGATCGAACCTCTACGGTGGCAAAATACCCAAAGGAAGTGGGAACTTACTAAAAAGTGACCTCGGGGCGTCGATCTCTATCACACCCTAACAGGTGCGTTACGAACAATAGCACCAGAGACTCCATTTCAGCCCACATATTCCTTGCGAGTATCCGTAAAGGTTTTGTTTTGGACATACTCCAAGTACTCTCGGGTATATCTGGAGTCCCCCCTTAGCCTAATTTAATCAATTCATACTTCAATTTTAACTTAAAACATACCAAGATGCAATCGCAAAACATTCAATCCAAACACATGCAAGCACACTGATCTCTTTGATTTGACTCCATTATTAAGGCACTGGTCATTTTTGCTTCATATATATATTGTTTATTAGCTTGGTGCTTTCGTGTGTTATTTTTGTATCTTGTCATCTTCAATTTTCTATAGTTAAAATATTCAAACTCCTAAGTAACTGATTCAGTTTAACATCACCACACTAAGTAATCATCCTTAGTAACTTAATAGGGTCTACCCCCCTTGGCTTCGTTAGGAGTTGAGCCTAAATGGAGGAGTCAAGAACAAGGTGACAGCCTTGACTCGATACTTGCCCCCAAGGACACACCGAGTGGCTTGAATATTTCTGCCACGTGATCCAGGTGTGTGAAAAGGCGGCAACAATATACCTGTCATATTTTGACTAATTGCTTGTCAAACGACGAAGTGACTGGCCCTCTTTTCCTTTTAAAATTGTCTTCATGGCATGGGGAACATCGCCTCACTGCAATGTCACACCGCATCGTCCTGAACCAAAATGCTGGCGTGAACTACGCAACATTAAAAAAATCCACAAGCGTCCTATGACTTGCGCCAAATAAACTTTCTTGCTGTGATTCCTTCTACTTAGAACTTTTTTTTAAGGGGTGTAGACTGGTTATGGGTGGAATGCCTCCTTTCAACTACACTGGACAACTGCACCTTTCTCATTCTATGAGTTAGGTTTTAGAGGTGGAGCGGCTATCAGTGTAAGCTTAATCCTACTGCCATTGATCAAAGTAGGAACAAGTTCCCCGTTCAGTTTATTGAGCTGAACGACACCTCCTTCTGTAATTTGCTGAATCTGATATGGCCCCACCCAATGTGTCTTGAAATTCCCTGGAAACTTAACAAACTTGATGTCATAAAGGAGCACTAGGTCTCCTATCTGAAAAATATTGCTCTTGATGTGCCTGTCATGCCAATCTTTTTCTCGTGCCTTCTGCACTTTTTGATGAAATCCTGCAATGAATATGTCTTCTTCTAAGGAAATCAACTGCGCTAGTCTTTCATTCATCATATCTGTATCGTCCATCTCAGTAATTTAAGCAATTCTTAAATTGGGAATAATATATTCCATAGGCATAATAGCCTCTTGTCCATACACCAAGCTGAAAGGTGTGTGTCCTGTAATTTTCTTGCATGTAGTCCTATAAGCCCACAATACAGCATTAACCCTGAGGTCCCAATCGTCTCTTTGGCTGTTACAGATCTTAGTAAGAGCATTTTCTAGAATCTTGTTAAAATCCTCCACCGTACCATTAGCTTGTGGATGGTAGGGAGTGCCCTTATGGTGCTGTATCTGAAATTCCTCTGTCAAGGCCTCAATAGTGCGATTCAAAAAGTGTGTGCCTTGATCACTCATCAAAATTGTTGGACATCCAAATATACCTATGATGTTTTCAAAAATGAACTGTGCAGCTATAGCAGCATCACAATTCCTTACTGCTTTGGCCTCTGCCCATCTGGTGAGGTATTATGTTCCTGTGATGATGTATCTCGCACTAGTTCATTTCCCTAGTGGGTTGATAGGACCCACGAAATCTATAGCCCACTTCTCAAATGCTCATAGTGTAATCTATGGTCGCAGCGGCATTTCATCTCTTCTCAAAGGTTTTCCTACCCTCTGGCAGATATCACAGCATTTGCAAAACTCCTTAGTGTCGTTATGTAAAGTAGGCCACCATAATCCTGCAGCTCGAATTTTCTGAGCAGTCAGCTTTCCTACGAAATGACCTCCTGCAGTACCTAAATGTGCTTCTCTAATAATTGCCTCTTTCTCGTGCGGCATAACGCATCTGCACAGGACTTCATCTAGACCTAACTTGTATAAATGTCTTGCGATCAAAGTGAAGTCTACTGCTTTAACAACTAAATGTTTCTTTTGCTTCTTAGTAAACTCAACTGGTGCCCACCCTGTAGTGAGAAAGTGAATAATATATGCGTAATACTCATCTACGATCTGGATATAAAACAATTGTGCCTCTAGCAAATTATCCTCTAAATTACTTGGTTCTTCTCCTGAATCTATCCGCGAGAGATGATCAGGTCCGGCATTTAATCTCCCTGGTTTTACAATAATTTCAAACTTGTACTCCTGAAATAGGAGTAACCATCTGCAGATCCTTCCCCCTAACACTGGCTTATTGACCAAATACTTTAAAGTGGAATGGTTAGTGAACATCTTGAATGGGGCACCCAATAGGTAGTGCCTGAACTTCTGTAGAGCATACACCATAGCTAATCCTTCTCTTTCTGTAGTGGTGTAGTTCTTTTCTGTGGTAGATAACTTTTTGCTTGAGTACGCGATAGGTTGATCGATACCCCCTTCTCCTGGCTGTGTTAAGACAATCCCCAGTGCGATGCCAGATGCATCCACATGTACATGAAATGGCTTGTTCCAATCTGGAAATACTAAGATGGGTGTTGTGACTATCTTCTCTTTAAGAGCGTCTAAACTTTGTTTGCATTCCTCAGTCCATAGGAATTTCACTTCTTTCTTTAACAACTTTTCCATAGGTGTTGTGATCTTTGCATAGCCTTTGATGAATTTTCTATAATACCCGGTATGACCAAGCACTGTCCTCAATTGATTGACTGAATTGGGTGCTGGAAGATTTACAATGATGGCAATCTTTGCAGGATCTACCATCAAGCCTTGTCTACAAACAATATGACCCAACCAAATACCAAATGGTGCACAAAATATACATTTCTTCAAATTAAGAGAAATATGATATTGTCTACATTTCTCTAACATGAGCCTTAAATCTCCTATATTTTTTTTTATTAATCCAAATACAGTCCAATCATCAAAATAGACTTCTAAGAATTTATGGATGTATTCCTTAAAGACAACAACAACTACTCTAGAAAAAATAGCTGGTGCATTTTTAAGACCAAAGGGCATTACCGTATACTAGAATGAGCGCGATTCTGTTGCAAAGGTGGTCTTATGTCGATCCTTTAGATTGATTCTTATCTGGTGATAGCCTGAAAATCCATCAGTGAATGAGTAGATCTCCTGTCCTCCCACATTGTCTAAAACTTCATCAGTAAAAGGTGTCGGAAATGGGTCATGAAGTGATGCGTCATTGAGTTTTCCCAAATCGACACAAATCCTGATTTCTCCTTTAGTTTTCTTTTCCTGCACAACCATGGGACTAACCCATTCACTCTCTTCTACTGGCTTAATGATGCCTGCTGCTATCATCTTATCAATCTCATCCTTAAATTTTTCTTTATAACGAGGATTTAATCTGTATGGACACTGCTTAGCTGGCCTAGCATCCTCTTTCAAAGGTATCCTCATGACTCCCGAATCTCCTACTATTCCCTTCATATCTATAAACTTAGTGGGAAATAAGTCCTGATAGTCATGTAACAAATCTACGATGTGTCCTACCATTTCGTCATCCCAATAGTCTCCAATAGAGGCAAACTTTGGTTCTGTTTCTGTGCCAATATTGATCTTTTTAATATTAATAGGCTCTATGACAGCTGGAATTTCTAGCTTTGGTCCATCAACTTTGCGAGTCCCTTCTTACTCTGGAATGTTGATACTACGAGGATTCTCATCCTCATCACCTGGCTCTTCTGTGAAGTTGTAACAGTCTAGTGTATGTTCTAACCGGATGGCCCAATCAGGATGATCATACATTGGTAGGGTACAGTCATCAAATATCTTAGTGTTTATAATCTCTAGAACCTAATCAATGCTTGGATACTCATATTCAAAAGTGAAAGTGAGTACAAAGTTGTTTATTATAACTAGCCATGTAGTCGTTCCTCTACACAACTCTGTCTTAGTGTACCAGTTCCTTGGGACTGTATCGAAAGTATGAATGAATAGGTGAACCCATTCATCCTCTGGAATGTCTGACCAATTCTGTTCACAAATATTAAGATGTGACCTGGGGTCATTTTATCCTGTATATTTCTGCTGTAAAGGCTCCTTGTCATTAGAGAATATGATCACCATCAACCTCTTAAAATCATCCCATGATGCGATATTTTCTTTAGGTGCATGCCACCATCTTGTAGGTGTGGCTCTTACTGCAAGGTCAATAGCTGCCATCCTCTGCTCATGAGGGATTTCCTACTCAAACTGCTGTAAAAAGTCATTGACATCTCCTAAACCATCAAATGATGAAATATCCTTAATCTCTGCACCAATCCATCGCAGTGACTTAGTCATAAATGCACATCTGCAAGCTGAGACTTCATAAAGTCTATTCTGCCAATTTTCTAAACCAACATCCGAATCCGATGCACATGAGCTATTGTATCACCAACTAATATTTCCTTCTACATTGGGATTGATATAATCACTCTGATTAGCACTCATCTGATAGAAGCTCTCCATATTATGCACCTCTTCCTCTGCTCTGATAGGTTCAATGTATCGAGGACCTTGAAAAGGATCCAACAGTGCGATGACTCGAATATGTTTATCCTCAAAGGTCATTTTCCTTTTCTTCAAATCGATAATAGCCGTGTTATCAATTGCTCAATCAATACCTAATAAATTTGGATACGGTCTTCTATCGCCAATAATTTCTATGACTTCAAAATCTGCAAAGCTGCGAACTCCATCAATATCAACTGGTACTTGCGGTAATCATCCCAATGGTGATACCCTCTGCTGATTGGCTAATCACAGATGGATAGGTGATCTGGCTAACTTAGGGCTACCCATCTATTCCCATGTCTTCTCACTACTACATTTTGACCAAAAATCCGACGGTCGTCATGTCGTATTTTCAACACTTCCTTGTCGCATGTACGACACTATGATTTTTTTTTAAGCGTCGGAAACTTGTCGTCGGTTATCCGACACCTAAGTAACCGTCGGTTAAGCGACACCTAAGTAACTGTCAGTTAAATGTCAAGCGTCGGTTAAGCGACATAATATCTTCGACGGTAGCGAAATTTTTTTGAGAAAATAACCTTCATGCCGTCGGTTAAGCGACAGCAGAGCCGTCGGATAAGCGACGGCTAGTCAAATTTTTTTTTTTAAATTAACCTTCATGCCGTCGGTGAAGCAACGGATATAAGATGTAACCATCGGATAAGCAACATGAGGATCTGTCACTTAAGTGACGGATATAAGAAAAAAGCGTCGGAAAAGCGACATGTAAAAGCATCGCTTAAGCGACGGAAATGAAGTTTTTTTTTAAAAAAAATATTTGGATTTGTATTTTATTATTAATATTTGGATTTGTATTCGAGTCTATAGGAGATTTTGCAGATGAAGACTCTGATTCAGTTTTGCTTTTTGATGTCCCTTCAAACCTGTCCTTTCCACAGGCTGAACTTTTGCATACCCT
>LPNX011142489.1:3696-59660 GCA_001517045.1 Pseudotsuga menziesii | reverse complement strand
GATTTGTTCAATCAATCGGTATTGCAAGCAATATTCTATAGTATCTATTTTGGATTTCTTGTTTCTTTCTGCAAGAATCCTCAAACCCCAATCTGGCTACATAAAGGGGTGAATGTTTCATAGAGGGTTGGTCAAGAGTGTATGATAGCTAGTTCAAATCCTTGTGCAACTGTGTTTGTTGAGTTGAAAGTATACCTGTGATGTAATTAGACAGAGCAGCCTTGCTTTGATATTTCTATGTAGAAAATACAAAAATAAAAGAGCTTTCCTGTATTGCTAGACAAACCCTTCATAAAATTCTCTTGTGGGCTACATTCATTTTGCTCATGAAACATTGGTTTTTATTTGCAATCTCAAGCATTGATTCTATGTCCACTGTTCCAGCTGGTAGCAACAACTGGACCTTTTCATTTAAGATTCATCCAACGTTTCATTAATTGATCAAATTTATGTTTGTATAATTACAAACACTTGTATTCAACTTTCAAAAATTTCCCTGAGCACAGCAACAAGCATACCTAGAATCTACAAAAATAACAGAGCTGAAATAAAAGACGAACCTGCTCCCTGACAAGAGGATCTAGAACATTCTCAACAATTATGAGATCCTGCTCTGAAGGAAATGACCTTTAATGTAATAGAAATTCAGAACTTTGGAATGCAATTTTCTCTAGATTTATTAAAAATCACTTTATACTATCTACTCCACATCCATCTCCATCTTTGGTCGCAAAAGATGACATCAGAGCCCGGTGATCAGGTCACTTTCTGTGAATACTTAGATTTGAATTGTTGCACCAAAAATCTCAGCACTCACATGGCCTATTTTTTATTTTGGCCCTGATCTACAAGACTACATCCAGTCTGATGTGCCCCATTCCATTTTGTTTTCTAGTTGGTAGACAACTGGCCCCCTCAAATTTTGTTTTTTCCTTCTAGATCACTCATTTTAGGATGAACTACAGTAAATAGCCTCATTCCAAAAGAAAATAACAATTCTGGAATGTCAATTTTTCTACTGAGAAACTCATTGATCATGTAGAATATGCTCACCATCCCTGAAAATAGTTCTGGAATGTCAATATTTCTGTTGAGAATCTCATTGATACTGTAGAGTATGCTACTATGCTTACCATCCTTCACAATAATTTGCCTAGTGATCAACATCAACTCTAATAAAATGGCCACAAATTGGATACAGAATCACAGATAGGTTGCAAAATGTTACAGGTTGTGTCTTTGTTGCCAAGAGCAGGAAACACAGTTCCTACCATAAATCTCTGTTCAAGCACACCATCATGATCTAGGCAATGGGAAATGCATTTCTGATTGCTGGGTCCCCTCTTGGCCTTTTCTTGTGGCCATTTATAGTCGTTTTAGGTAGTTCCATGACCTATTTGAAAACACAAATTTAAGACAAAAACATTATAATTTATAAAAAAAAGGGACAAAAAATGTGGGGTCATTTAATAAGAAGGCTATATGGAACATAAAACTTCTTTTATGATGATTATAGGCCATCCTTCACACTTCATTTTGCATTTTTGATAGATAACCGACTGTTTTGAGCAAACCAGGGAGTTTTTTTTTTATAGCAGTAGGCATGTGAGCTTTCTGAGAAACAGCAGAGGATAGCATTAAGGTGCTGTGAGAAAGTGATTTTCAGCTGAAACTCTCTTCTTGAGTCTTAGTTGTATTTTTTAACAGTGCCCTTTTCCTATAGGATATGTACTGAAAATGGATAATTCCATTTCATCCCTTGCTGCAATGTACCAGAATCATATGCAACAAGTAGGTTATCGGCCAGTCTCCATTGCAACCTTAACCAAAATAATTCCCTTGCAAGGATGAAGTGTCACCTGCTTGGCATTGAAAAATAGGATTAAATTATGGTATGCAACAAAAAAGCAAGAGGAGAGGGACAGCCATAATCCCCAAGATTGGTATACCCCAGAGCAATGATAAGTCCCTGGACTTGCCCTAGTCAACGAGAAGGAGGCCACCATGTGCTCCAACTCATAGAGGCAGTTACATTCCTCTCCCATACGTTTGCCTTTAACATACATGTTTGATACAAATGATAGAAAGCAGGTTGATGTTCCAAATGGCAGGTTGTATTTTTGCTGTAGCAGCCTTTAATTACTGCCATCTATGACCAGTTCGAAGAAAACACATAAATGGCAAATAACGCATCCATTCATGAGAAACTCCACACTTTTGTTTTGAGTGAGGAGAAATCTCCCATTGAAATGATACTATAACGTTTGAGCTGCTATGCAACATTTCTTTTAGCTAAAATTCTAAATCTTTCAACCAAACTGATTAAGCTGAGTTGTTCGTAAAGTTTGAAAAGTCATTATAGAAAATTCTCATGTAAGAGCTAAAAAATATACCAAAACCTTCTCACTTACATCCATCATATCAGTTTGCGTATGTTCATCATAATCTTTCAGAGTAAATGACACAGAAACACCATCTCCAGCAAGAGAAGCTTCTTCAACATTGTCATCTCCTTGTTCATCTTTATCCAACACCATACTGTCCACGGACTCATTTTCACAATCTGTATCATTATCATCATCTGTTTCATCAACAATCCATGCAACCTGCATGCACAACCACCTGTGAATTGAAGCAACCATATAAAATATATTCAAATCTTATCCCAACCCTAAACTAATAATCTCTGGCCGGTCATACAATAAGTTCCTAATTAGAGAAAATAACATAATGGAATTTATTACCTGATAATCAGACATGCCTCATGGTAGAGTCCTCCTCTTCAACTTCTTTTGCTTAGTAGACTTATCAGCTTCTGCCAGTTCTTCTTCTGTTGGCCGAGTCTACTTAAAAGAAAAAAACCAACACTTTACAAGAAGAACCAAAAAAATGATATAATAAAATAACAACAAAAAATTACCCAAATGTATACAACTTACAAAGGTTCATTCTAGTAACTGAAAACATATATTCTAGCTGTGCATGTACAAGCATTAGAGAGATTGATGGTAAGAAGAACCAATTAGAGAAATGCAATGAGCCTCCATGGATGATTAAAGAGCTCATGAATGGATCCACATTTGTAAAGTTTCCACAAAAAATCCTAAGAGAGCATTGGGTGCAAATTAATTATGGCATTGCAGAGCTAAGTTTTTCCTGTAACTAAACAAGGCTGTAGGAGATGGTATCATCAGCGTAGGGCTACTGGTGACATAGAGGATAGAGAATTTTTCAGGGAGGTATTGTGGAAGTAGGGTCAAGTGACAACAATCCTCTGTACATTGTATGTCATCCTTCCTTCAGTGTTAACAAGATTAATGTACAGGACAGGTCGAGTCCTAGTAGTCTAATAATACCTACCCACCCCCATTCAAATTCTCCCTCTCCCTCCTAGAAAGATATTGTGGTTGATGCAGATGACAAGACAGGTAAAGGTAATAAGGATGCTGTCAAGATAACATAACAAGGTGACAGTTGGTACAAGGAAGAAGTTTTGAGCGTTCATCGTAGAGAATGGAGGTCACATTCCCATATCACCTAACTCCCTCCAGAAACCCATAAAAAATGGAGGCAGGTAATGATGATAGATCTGGCCACCTAGCAGATGGTACCAAGTTAAACCAAAACACTATAGCAGCGCATTGATAAGAAGAAACTTTTGCTGCACAAAACAACTGCCAATGTTCCCATACCAGAAACTCACAGAAACATAGGAAATCCTCGAGAACTTCTCAGAAATTCCCCAGTGCCTATGAGGGGTGTGGGACCCATAGGAAGTCTAAAAACCCTAATCTATGTAAAATGAAGACAAATTAGCATCTAATTCATTCTTATTTTTGCATGATAATGTGTTATTTGAAAAACTACACACACACTGTGTTTCCCACAATATCCCTGTTATTCCTGGGGGGTTGCATTTCTAAGCATTCCCATTTCCTAAACAAGTACACATTTCTACGTTTCATGCAACTTAGAAAGAGACTCTACTACCTGTGCAAGATCTTGAATGTGGCTGTCTAATTTCTGAATGTAACAAGGGTTACAACAAATAACAGAAGGGCAGTGAGACGTTAGGAAGGGTGAAGAAACAGAAGCCTAAGTGTGTCAAACTCTGAGCAAAGAATATGAATATGGTAACAGGTCAGGACGTGCTAATGGTACAAGTATTACTCTATCTAGCTATAGTGTTAGTCAAAAAAATTCATGGAAGATTAATCTCTGAGAAATTAATGAGCATCTGGATAATTATTGTTACCACCGCAAAATGCAAAATCCAATTTGCATTTCCATTGACAATTCACTCAGCAAGCATTGCACAGGACATGTCTATTGGTAGCTTGGATTTGTCTTCATTCTACATGATTTTGAGTTGCTCACGTCTTTTGAGGTGTTCTTTAGTATATAGGTCACACATTTGCATGCAAAGAGCACATGCGAAGTGATTAACCTGTGGGATATCTTCTACACATTTTGATGCATATTCTTACCTTCAGTTGTACCTTTGATGCGTGTTTACAATATATGAGCCATGTGTGCGTATTTGGAGGCATGATTACCTACATGAGCACCTTTCACATCTCAAGAGACATGTTCTACATATTTGGAGGCATAATTCAACATGTTGGCATCCTTCATATGGGTCTTTGATGGTTCACCTTTCATATAATGAGGGCATGTGGCATTCTAAACCCCTCTACAAGGATAACTACACTTTATTTAATGAACCGTCCATCATATAGGCCAAATTTTGGGTGTATTCATGGCAATGGAATGGTATTTTATTGAGGCTGCAGCTCACTATAGCTCACAGATAGCACACCCACTAATATAATCATAATTATAGTAGCCTTGAAACCATAATTGGTGAAGCAACATACTTATGAAGACTCTAGAAGACAATTTTTTATGTTTTAACTGTTTTATGAGGCATAAGCCCAAATTCAAGAGGGAAATCAATAGAGAAACGCCTAGAATGGCACATACCTCAAGAAAAAGAAATATTCTAGTGGAGAAACTTTCTTGGCAGACTCTAGAAGGGAATTTTATTATTAATATTTGTGAATATCATCAATTTTCACTGCACTCTTTAATGTATTTTTTCACCTGTAATAATCTAGTTTTAGATTTAGGCTTTAATTAGAATTTTTTGAGAGGATTTGTCCCTTCATTGCCGGCTTCATGTCTATACATATTTTGCATTAATTCCTCTATGGACTGTTGGGCATTGGCTATTTTGTAACCCCAGGATTGGACTGAAAAGTGAAAACCATGGCATGCCAGGAGAACTGAGCCATAATATTTGTAAAAGAAGGAATTCCTGAATTTACCCCCATAATGTCTCTGAAAATATATAATTACAAACACTAGTATTCAACTTTCAAAAATTTCCCTGAGCACAGCAACAAGCATACCCAAAATCTACAGTAATAAAAGACGAACTTGCTCCCCGACAAGAGGATCTGGAACATTCTCAACAATTATGAGCTCCTGCTCTGAAGGGTTGGGAAATAAGGATCAAATGACCTGCATAATAAACAAGTCATCACAATAAGATACAGAAAGATAATTGTGTATTTATTTCAACAAAGGGAAACAGTCAACTCATTTTCTGATCATTTATCATCTTATATAATTTTGAGTACTATAAGTCACACTTCTACTTCTCAATAAGTACAAGAAAATTAACTCAAACAATACAATTTAACAAAAAAATAGTATACAAACACAGTACTTATTGCATGTATCATATCCCAGAATGTGCCACGTGGTGCTTACGACAAGGGAACTCTCTATATATTGAAGGAAATGACCTTCAATGTAATAGAAATTCAGAACTTTGGAATGCATTTTTCTCTATATTTATTAAAAATCACTTTATACTATCTACTCCACATCCAGCTCCATCTCTGGTCGCAAAAGATGACATCAGAGCCCAGTGATCAGGTCACTTTCTGTGAATACTTAGATTTGAATTATTGCACCAAAAATATCAGCACTCACATGGCCTGTTTTTTATTCTGGCCCTGATCTACAAGACTACATCCAGTCTGATGTGCCCCATTCCATTTTGTTTTCTAGTTGGTAGACAACTGGCCCCCTCATACCAGCTCATTAATAGAAAGATTGCGCGCCCGAACATAACCTGCTATTAGAAGAGTACTCCTCCCTACATCTTGCTCATATGCTGAAATATCAATCTGAAAGTGGAATTTAGATACCGTTTAATAGTAGAAATCAAGTGATATGATCATCATGAGCTTGGAAAAAAATTAACCAACCACCAATTTATGATAAAATATTCCATCCAACAAAACAACTTTAGCTTCGCACTTACTTTATCCAAAATAATAGTTATCTGATTCAACCTATATGATCAGCGGTATGCAATTCTTGCAGTACATTCAAATAACATTCATTGTTATGCTTGTTGTAATCTCACAGATCACATAAGGTTACCAATAATACATACTAAAACATAACCATAAATAAGAGACAAGAGACAAGAACAGATAGGAAAACATATTATATTAATGTAATGAGTTCATACAAGGCATAGAACTGAACTGAGTTCTTGCATGGCTCAATAGCCTAATATATACAGGTTACAAAACAGTTACAGATAACTACCTGTCAGTTCGGTGAACCGACACGACTGTTAGTTAAGTCGACTAATCTTTTAGTTTAATCGGCCGACCGACTTAGTCGGCTGATCGACTAGTCGGCCCATCGACTTAGTCAGCTGACTAAGTCGGTCTTCGTTCAAGTCGACTTATGTCGACTTTCTCCTTCTACATCTCCCCCACGAACAAAATGTTTCTTTGTCCCGAAGAAACAGGGAGGTACAAAAAACAAACTTTTGTGGATGCAGTTAGACTTGCTCGTGCTAGGGACTGTGCAGCCGGATGGTCGGTCTCCTTTGGACATAGACTTCGACGATAGCTGGAGCTGTGATGGCCAGATGATGCTGAAAGTCGGTCCAACTCTATAATGCCTTCTGGATATCGATCGTTAAGGTTGTAAGACTTGAAAGGATCGACATATTTTCGGACATGGTCATTTCTGCTATGTTTTCCATGTTGGGACCCAACAGTTGGTTTTGTTCTTCTGCAGCAGTGATGAGTCGTTTCATCTGAGGACAGATGATGTCGACTCTCTCTAAATTGGGAAGGGCCTGTTGAACCCACTGATGTGCCTCCCATTCTAGCTTCTGTAGTTTGTTGGTCTCCATCACAATTTGTTCTTCAATGGTCTGCCGCAGTTCTACTTCTGTCGACTTCTGACCCTCCAATTCCTGAATGCCCTGCCTTGCCTGCCTGGTCTGCTGATAGACTTTCCCATAGTGATTAGGCCAGTCTCGTAATAATTCCTCAGTGACCACTGATTCTTCCATATGATCCTGGATAAATTTGTAAGATTCTGAGAATGCAGTGTGTTGGGCCAGGAGCAGTCGAACAGTCTCCTCCTTTTGTCCTTCTTTAGTCTCTTGGAGTCGGGTCTGGATGGTCGATACACTTGTTTCGAAGAGCTGATATGCTCTTTCAAGTGGTCGATCTATGTCAACATCGATAGGGATTGGTATCACAGTCTGGACTAGAACTCTGCATCTGCCGAGAAACTCGACTTCTTCTGCATGTTTGGCTACCAGCTCTTTATTTTTTCGATCTGTCCTTTTATTGGACTCTTTGGCCACAGTTTTCAGGAGTTGGCCAACCTCTGTGTCGTCCAAGGAACTTGCATCCCTTAGGCTAATGCGGAGGCCAGATGGTCTATGCTGCTCTTTCTTTTTCTTCTGTTTGTCTGGTTGTTGTTCTTACTCCTGGGTACCTGCAGTAGTGGAAGTTGGGTATGTGGTTGGTGGATTGGAGGTCGATGGTTGTTCTAGTTGGTTAGGCGGTATAGAAGATGGTTGTGTTTCTTTTTGAGGAGGGGGTATGGGGGACGGGGGTTTTTCTATTTGAGGAGGTGGTATGACCACTTCCGGTTGGGAAGATGACGGTGGCTGTGATGGGTTTGGCTATAATTCTAGGGGTGGGGATTTTGATGGTGGCGGTGGTGGGGAAGGAGGTTGGGATGATGGTGGTGTTGGGGACGGAGTGGGGGTATGGACAGGGGTCGAGGGGTTGGCTGGAGTATGGTGTGAACTTTTGTCGAAAGACATACCTGCTTCCGAAGGTGTAGAGGGTAGGTCTTCCTGTGCGTCGATGTCGATCAGCTCTGGAACAGACCTTGATGTTCCTATTATGTCACCTTGTTCATCGTGGGTGAACGTCGTCGTAATATTTGCATAAGGATTTCTGCTTGCATAGAGAGAGGATTTTGTCTAGATTTTCTAGGCCGACTTAAATAGTCCAGGAAGTGTCACGAAGAAATATTGAAGCTCAGCGTCTTAGGCGGCCTTGGCTTTGAGTGCCTCCGGAGTGACGCGTTGAAATTCCTCAGGGGGACTTCCTGCCTACTGTACTTGTTCTTATTCCTCGACAATGGTTGTCGGGGATGGAGGGGGAGGGGTCGACACAAGGTCGACCACATTTTCGGGTGTCTGTGCCATTTTTGCTTTCTTTGGCCGCCCCTCTGGAGCTCGTACGTCCAGATACTGTTGAAACTGAACTTCAACGGATACTTTGTTTGCACGGGCATCCTCGACAATGTCGACGGCCGCGGCTGCTAGTTCCTCCTCATCGTCGGACGAGTCAGCCAGAATAAGCTTACGCTTACCCCTCCCTTGTTGTTGTTTTTGGGTTTTGATTTTTCTCCTGGCGACAGCTATCTCCTTAGCCAACTTCTTGATGATGCTTTGGGATAAAGCATATTTCGGGTCGTCGACTTCTACCTCTCCTGTCGGTTCTTGAGTGGGGTCGACAATTGCTGGAGCCGGATGAGTTGTCTGTTGTTGTGGTTCTATTGTTGGTTGTTGTTGTTCTGTTGGCCGGGGGTCGACTACTTTTACAGTTGGAGGTTTAACAATGATGTGTACCTGACTAGTGGGCATGGTTGGGGTGTCCTCCAACACAAATGTGCTGATGTATAGGTTTAGCTCGTAGTCCTCTTCTTTTTCCTGGTCGATGAGGGGCTCTACGATAGAGAACTCGACCTGTTTCGCAGCCTCTGGAATGGGTATCTTCATCTGCACTTGTCTGGTCAACTCTCAGAAAATATGCTCGATTGTTGGATAGTAGTCGAGGTCCTGTGCTTTGGGGTCTTGACCTCGCATGTACCATACTGATGTATGGTCAAGTTCCAACTGGATGTGAGACTCAGCAGGGAGGTTTCGTCGGATGTTCTGGGGCACCCTCCACCTCGTTGTGCGAACCTTGAGCTGCTGGAACTAGTTCTCTAGGAAGACTTTCCCCTGTGCTAGGTCATGTAGGGTTCCTTTTTGTGAAAAGGAATTAAATCGGTGCATATGGAACTTGGTCGGCTACCGGAAGACTGGGCTGCCCTCGGGACAAATGTGATACATAACAATCTAGATAATGAGGGAAGGGAACTTGATCATACCTCTTGTCTCCTGACAGTGTTCACACATGGTTTTGATCATGTCCACAACATAATCTCCCCATCGGTAGATCTGATCGTCGGTCGCGATTGTGTCGACCGCTTCCAACATTTCCAGTTTAAGGTTGCTTCCCCGACCTACCAAAGTAAGGGTGATTGCTATGATTTTAGCCACGATTTGTGGCGTCCTTGTCGCAATTTGGCTGATCATCAACCCTTTGGAATTCTTGCCCGACGGTGAGCCCGTAAGTTCTTGGACTAACCCGTCTTTGATGCCAATAGGAACAGGGCTGCCCTGGTTCGATAGACCCGTAAGTTTGGAGATAACATCCCCGGTGATATCAATCAGCTGGTCAAAGTAAAAGCGACCGTTATGGTAGCGGCTGATAATGAATTTAATAGTGGCTTTCTTCATCCCACTGAAGCTTGCCATCAGTGGTGCGTTATGATAGTTGAAAATGCCGCTCTTCTGAATTTTCTCAGCAGCCTGGGTCATTCAGTTGTCGACAAAGGCCCACTCTTGGATCTCTTACCAGAGTTTCTGAAATGGGCCCTCCTGGAACTTTGTGTTTTTTATGTTCTTGAGACGGTTAAGCAAGGGGGTGTCCTCGGCTTGCAACTCCTTTGCCTTGGCCGCAGCTCTGGTTAGTTTGGGTGCCATTATGTTGGACTGGTCGGGGTTTTGATAGGGTTCTTGTGCTTTGGTCGATGGATATTGCAGGTACTCTGATGGAAATGGGTGGGGTGAATGAACCTTTGACGGTCCATTATTTATAGGCGTGGATGGGGTTGAGTGTCGAAATGGGTGTATTAATGGCGGACTTGACAGTCCAGCTTCAATACTCGAGTGCAACTTAATGGAGGATTTTTTTCGGCGCTCGAGGCCATCAATGCATGATGGGACTTTCGAAGTCGATGGTCAGTGTCGTGGGTGAAAACGGTTGGCCTGATTGGTCGATGAAGATGGTCGATGGTGGTGATGTCGGTGGTCGAGGTAGTGAGTTGCTGTCATGGCTTGTGGTCGGAGGTATTATTTTGTTTTGGAATTTTTCTGTCTTTTTATGGGTTTTGATTGACGGTTAAGGTCATTATTTGATTTTTTTTTTTCAGTTTCTGTAACGTTTGAGTTGGGATCCATTAACGAGCTTCCGAAATACTAGGCCCTGTAACGTTTTTAGTCGGACTCAACCGTTGGGATGTATGTCTTCGACAACGTAAGGTCCCATCCATTCTATGTGTAATTTCTTGGGTTTTCCCTTGACTCGACTGTTATAAAGTAAAGCAAGGTCGCCGACCGAGAGGTTTTTGTTTTTGATGTTACGGTCGTGCCAGGCTTTCTGTTGTTGTTTTTGAATTTCCTAATGCTGAATAGCCATGATTCTATGTTCTTCTAGCTTACCGAGTTGAAATAGTTGGTCCTTTCTTGCCTGTTCGACATCGACATGTAGTATCTGTGCAATAATAGGTGCCTGCTGTCGGAAATGTAGGGGGACGACTGCTTCCTGCCCATAGACTAGTCGAAAGGGGGTTTGGTCGGTCGACCGTTTATATGCTATCCTATATGCCCAGAGAACCGCAGGGATTTTCTCATCCCAGTCATATTTGTCGATGCTGCATATTTTGGTTATCCCTTTGGTTAGTGTTTTGTTAAAAGCTTCAATCACGCCATTCGACTGAGGATGATATGCAGTGCTTCGGCGGTGGTCGATGTGAAACTGATCGATCAAATTTTTGATGGTTTTGTTGATAAAGTGTGATCCTTGGTCGCTAATCAATGTAAGTGGGAATCCAAATCGGGTGATAATGTTTTCGTAGATAAACTTAGCAGCTACCTCACTTGAACATGTATCAACGGGTTTAGCTTCTGCCCATTTAGTGACATGTTTCACTGCCATGATAATATATCTGGCACCTGATCATTTGGCTGGGATAGGAAAAGGTCCTATGAAGTCTATAGCCCATAGTTCAAATGTGAGACTAGGGTTTACAGATATCAAGGGAATTTTTGTGCTCGACAGAGGTCGACCAAGTCATTGACATCTATCACATCGACTAACAAAGTTTTTGCAATCCTTGTGGATGGTCAACCACCATAAGCCCAACTGTTGGATTTTTCTTGCAGTTGTGTCCGCTTGAAAATGTCCTCCGGTAGGTCCATAATGTGCTTCATGCATGATTTGTTCTCTTTCATGATCGAGTACACAACATCTAAGAATGTCGTCTAACCCCATTTTGTACAAAAATCCATTGATGAGGCTGTAGGGTGCAGCCTTCATAGCTAAGATTTGTTTCTTATTGGTGTTCAGACCTTCGGGTGCCTGACCTGTCTCTAAGAACTGAGCTATTTATTCTAGCTCTTCGAGTACTGCTTCTATGCGAAATAGATGTGCATCTGGCAAATCGTCGTCGATTCCGGTCGGTTCCTCCCCTGTGTCGATACGTGATAGGTGGTTGAGTCCGACATTTATCTTTCCTGGTCGGACCACTACTTCAAACTCAAATTATTGAAAAAGAAGTAACCATCGACAGATTCGTCCATGATGAAGGGGTTTATTAACAAGGTACTTCAAAGCTTGATGGTTGATATAAAATATGAAAGGGTTGGCCAATAGGTAATGTCGATACTTCTGGAGAGAAAAGACAATACCTAGGGCTTCTCATTCAGTGGTTGAGTAGTTCTTTCATCTTTATTTAATTTGTGACTGCTGTAGACTATAAGGTAATCCATCCCATCCTCCCCCGGTTGAGTAAGGATGGCTCCAAATGCAATGCCTGATGCATCAATATGCACATGAAATTTAGTCGACCAGTTTGGAAATTTAAGTATGGGCGCTTCGAACAGTTTTCTTTTCAATTTGTTGAAGGATATTTAGCATTCCTCTGTCCATATAAACTCCTGATCGTCTTTTAGCAGTTCCTCCAGAGGGTAAGTCATATCTGAACAATGTCTGATGAATTTCCTGTAGTATCCTGTATGGACCAATAACACCCGGACATGTTTAGGGTTTATTGGGGGTTTTAGGTCGAGGATGATTTTTATTTTGGAAAAGTTGACCTTTATACCATCTTTGCAGACAATATGCCATAAGAGTATGCCAATGGGAGTCATAAAAGTACATTTCTTAATATTTAAGGAGAGTTGTATCTGTCGACATCTCTCCAGCATAAGTCGGAGCCATGTGCAGTGATCCTTTAGGGTGGAATATATAATCCAGTCGTCGAAGTATACTGCCATGGTCTTATAGATTTACTCTTGGAATGTTTTGACAACAATTCGTGAGAATACTGCAGGTGCATTCTTCAACCCAAAAGGCATAACTCTGTATGCAAAGGACCCAAATTCACATACAAATGTTGTTTTCTTTTGATCCTCTTTTGCTATGGGTACCTGATTATATCTTCAAAATCCATCTGTAAATGAATAACATTCATGGCCTGCAACTTCATTCAGGATTTCATCAGCATAGGGGGTGGGGAATGGATCTGTGAGTGTAACTTTGTTTAGCTCCCTAAAGTCGACGCAAATTCGTAACTTGGTCGGGTCATGTTTCTTGGGTTGGATGACCATGGGACTTGCCCATTCCGACTGGTCGATGGGGTAAATGATCCTTGCTGCTAACATGTTGTCTATTTCCTTCTTAACGATCTCCTTATACTTATGAGCTAGTTTGTAGAGTCGTTTCTTGACAGGTCGGACATTAGGTTTAGTATCTATTTTCATTTCTCCCATTTCTTGTACTAACCCTTTTAAGTCTTTGTAATCCCTTGCAAAGACATCTTGGAATTCTTTCAGTAAGTTGATGATTTCGATGGTTTGGTGTTTGTTCCAGTAGTCTCCAATCTTAGCTATTTTTGGACGGTCGTCATTTGAAATGTCAACCTCCTTAGTTTTCACTTTTGCGTCCAGCCACTCTGGTGCTTTAGCTTCATTGATCGGCCGACTTCCTTCTTGAAACTGTGAAAATGTCACTGGAAAGTCATCTGCAGTCATTCTGTCTAGGTCTGGTTTGTCGGTGGTCTCGACTTTCAGGATTGAATAGATCGGTTTGGTTGTTTCAATGTGGTCGGTCTTCCATCTAAAGCTCTTACCCTCTGTGTGTTCGTTTTCCAAGTGTAATCGTGTCGACTGTGATTTTGATTCAGCTTGTATCGTGTTATAGTCCTTGATTTGTCGATGGTCTTGGATGAATTGTTTATCTGTCGGTTGAAGAAACTTTTTGATTTGGTGTGCTGTCTCAGCCAACTTTTCATTTGGAGGTATGAACTGGAAGTCCTTAATAAAATTTTCTTTAAGTTCATGCCAAAAGAAAGTTTCTCCTCTAGCCTCCTCCATTTTATACCATTTAGTAGGTAAGTCGGCTAGGTTTGAAGGGAACAAATGTGGCCAGGCTCGCTCATCTTTGTGTCCAAGCCGTCTCCATTCCTTTTCACAAAGCTTGATGTGTTCTTCTGGGTCTTGGCCTTGGACAAAGATAGGGATTTGAGCTTCCTGAGTTATCTTTTTCCCACCAAATCATTCAACAAAGAAAGTTGAAGCAGTTGTCCAAGTCTACAATTTTGTCTGATGGGTGTTCCACCATCTAGCTACTTGACCTGTAAATGTTTCCACTAAGCTTTCAAGTCTGCCATGTTCTCCCATATTTTTAGATACTTGTTCAAGGTGCATTATTGGAGATTGTCTTTCCTTATACCTGGGCAGTTGGGTATTATGTAAATTGGTCGGTTGTAATGTAGGTCGTTCCCTAATTTTGTTTTCAAAGACTTTGGGGATAATCGATACAGTGAAGCACTGTCGGGTGGGTTTTTTTCTGTACCTTTTGTATAGTCCAGCACCCTCTTGCTTGTGTTTCATAATTTTCCATCTCCCAGTCATATAATTCAACATCTGAATTGTAACCAATTGAGTCTTGGTTACTACTACCGGATGGTCTATGCTGCTCTTTCTTTTTCTTCTGTTTGTCTGGCTGTTGTTCTTGATCCTGGGTACCTGCAGTAGTGGAAGTTGGGTCTGTGGTTGTTGGATTGGAGGTTGATGGTTGTAGTCTAGTTGGTTAGGATACTCGGATTTCACCCGAGAGACCCGGTTTCATGTCCAAGCAACGGAACTAATGTTGTAATCTCACAGATCACATAAGGTTACCAATAATACATACTAAAACATAACCATAAATAAGATACAAGAGACAAGAACAGATAGGAAAACAGATTATATTAATGTAATGAGTTCATACAAGGCACAGAACTGAACTGAGTTCTTGCTTGGCTCAATAGCCTAATATATACAGGTTACAAAACAGTTACAGATAACTACATGTCGGTTCGGTGAACCGACATGACTGTTAGTTAAGTCGACTAATATTTTAGTTTAATCGGCCGACCGACTTAGTCGGCTGATCGACTAGTTGGCCCATCGACTTAGTCGGCTGACTAAGTCGGTCTTCGTTCAAGTCGACTTATGTCGACTTGCTCCTTCTACAATGCTTTGATGTTTGAAATTTAAAGAATGCAGGAATGATATTTAAAGTTTAAAATTTTATAAATTTCAAAAAGGAACACGTAGCTTCTGAGAGCAAAGAGATAATGAAAAAAACCCAAATCAAGGATAAAATATGAGGAAACTGTAGTACTAGTACTATATTACACTTGAAAATCTACAACTTCTAGTTTCAACTTTCGCTCCTTCTGAGCCCGTCAGTGAATTTGTAGCAAAGATAAGGGATGTTAACTACTATAAATATGACTTGGGGGGCTATCTGAAAATTATGAACTTGTCTATGTTGCACAATCTCATATTATGTGTTCCATGAAATGGAAAATCCTCAATCTGAATCATAAGTTTGCAGGTATAGTATAGGAAGTTATAATAGCCAGATAGCTATATCAACTAAAACTACAAAAATTACATTGCAATTAGAACCAATATGAAAACTTGATCCTTGACTAGGAAGAGAGCATTTCTTTCTCCATTTGCTCTTGGTTATTGCAATTGAATGCTGACAAGGTTCTCAGATAATTATAACTCTTCTATCTCTTGACCTTCCATCTTGGACGCTGCCATTGCTCCCTTTATGCATTTGTACCATTTTAAACACACTACCAAATGATGGAAAAGCTGAGAATTGAGTAGAACAAAGTTATCATACTAGACAGATGAAGGAGTAGAAACTCATGTAGCTGGTGAGTTGCCTCAGATTTAGTAGATTAAATAAAAGCATGGTAAATCACATAGCAGAGTGGGGAGAGGCACCCAAACCAGATGCAGAGGAGAAGTCACAGCTTGATACACACTGTAAAGAACACAGACAATGAATGAAAGGGTGTTAACTGTATTGGATGGGAATGGATCAGGTAGAGTTGATCTGGGCTTTTTTTATGCCATTCTTGCCCCCATTTGTGCAGGTCCCCCAGAGAAGAGAAAGCGTTATGCTTTCGATGCTTTAGTATGGCGTTCAGCAAAGGGTATTGGTGCACAGATTGGGAAGCTAGATGCAACTTCCTATATTAGACTGTTAAGGGCAGTCTATCTTCCATCAGAAGGAGTGAGTGACATGATGGAAGTTCATGGAGAGGATGATACTGCAAGTATCTCATTTCCCGAGTTTTTGGAAATGTTTGATGATCCAGATTGGGGGTTTGGCATCATGAACACCCTAGTGAAGCTTGAGGTAGGTGACAGGGTTCGTCATGGTCGTCTAACCTGTGCAGTTTGCTCCTATCCAATTATAGGACCAAGATTAAAAGAGGTGAATTCTCATTTTAGCCGATGTTCAATTTGCTACAGTGAAGGGAAGGTACCCGTGGAATTCAAGCAAGAAGAATATAGGTTTAAAGAGTATGGTAGTGAAACCGAGGCAATGAAAGACAAACTCAAACTATTTGCTTTACATAGTGATTTATCCCCAGATAATCCCTAGTGCTACTTTCTTTTCTGGCATAGAAATAGAGGAATCCAACTCATGGTGGTTGTCTAATTCCAAGTATTTCAGGCTATTCTTCTCCACGATCCACAATTATGTAGAGGTGGGCATAGTTATTTTGTGGAATGGTTCTCTTGTTCCAGTGTGAAGCAGATCAGCTCTCTTTTCCTTTTCTCAAATGGAAGTTGCAGAAACAGATTTATGGATGTTGTCAAATGTCAAATAGTTGGAGCCATGTTTACTCACAAATCATATAGAGGTGGGGGTGGTTCTTTTGTTCTAGTGTGAAAAGGGTTTTGTTGTAAGTATTCATTTTTTTTTGCTGGTTTAAAAACTGAACTGAGAAGAAAGAGCTTCTCATTACTGACCAGATTTTATAGGTTATGGATCGACCAGAGCTCTGCATCGACTAGATAGACGAGTACTCGCCTCCCCTACTACATACAAGTACTTCCATCTCGGCAATGCAATATTGGCAATGCATCAAGAAAATTTCTAATTTATACTGCTTAAACAAAAATTCATTATACTGCTTAAAGCCTACAGAGTTTTTTCCAGCCATACCTTAAAGGGAGAATGATCCAGCAAAAACTCGCAGATTCAATGGCTTCAAACTTACCCCAAATCCTCTACCTCCACCAGCGATTCTGCGACCTGTAGCTACTCTTCTTCTTTCCTGCACACTCTTGGGAAACTGTTTCTAACCAAACCCGTACCCACACCCAGGAAAATATCGTTGCAGAGGACAAAGAGGCTTCAAACCCTTGCTCTAATTGCAAACTGTGCTTCAAACCCTTGCTCCAACTTCGGGCATTGAGCGTGCAGGTGATCAACAATTGCAGACTGTGTGAGTGCAGGAGGGAAGGAAGAATGAATTTCACGTAGAGCCCATGGTTCATAAAGCAGAATATCCCCTTTTTGTTCCCCGATGATGTGTTTATTGGCTATAACTATTCTTGCCCTATTTTTATTGCCTGATATGACTCACTATGGAGCGGATTTGATCTCTACTAGGATAGAAACACAATAACTCTCTAAATTAATAACTACCACCCGCCTAGATGATTGATGATTTAGGCCACATACTACATAGTGCAAAGAGAGTTTAGCTCCATGATTTGATTTTGTACTGGCCCATATGAGATGATATCCCCAAAGATAAACTTAAGGAGATAGGAATTTTGACTAAGAAAGAGCAAAGTGCTAATAAGAGCATAGCGTTACTTGGATAAGGCCCAAATAATATTTATTTTGGTGCTAGGGAAAATAATATATCGTACAAAGTTATGTCTATGGTAAGTTTTTATAATATTATATACAATAAAACTATTCTTTGAACTTTGTGATAGTAAAAAGTCTAGGAATATACGATGACGAAGTTGAAAGTAACATATTATATACAATAAAACCAAAATAACAATAAAACCCTATTATTAAGAGTATATTATTGTCTAGTTAAAGCATATCAATGTAATTATACTGTCAAGCCATCAAATAGGGGAGGAATATTTTGTATATGAATGCAGTGATTCTAGTTACTTGAATTTTCACTCTAACTGTGCCTAGATTGCTCTATTCGATTGCTTAAGTTGTCACTTTATTCCAAGCATTGATCAATTGTGTTTGCTCAAATTATTCCAAGCATTGATATCCTAATCGAGCCATGTTACTTGTCCTCCCAGTGTGGTTACAATGTAGATACCTTGTAATGATGATATCCTACTAAAAAACTAGATCTCAAGCACCTTGAATCAATATTTGTTTATCACAATGCCAACAAGTTGTATGACAAGTCATGAGTGATTCTTTAAAACCCAATTACTAAATCAATCATATGAATAAGAAATTTTTGAAAATACAATCCAACATACCTTATAACTAGTGCAAAGAAAAATGAGGGAAGGTTTGGTTATATAGGGTAAAACTACAACTCAATAAGGCCAAGATACACTGGGAAGGAGATAATTTGGGAAACAAATTGTTTCAAAAAACAGCCCCTTCACTCCCTCGACCAAAACTATGGATTCTTGAACCTAATGCCATTTATTTCTTGTTCTGAAATACCCAAGTGAATGGTTGACTAATTGTATGTAGGGTGTCCAAGTCACTTTCATTATAGAATCTCAATATTCTATGAACTTGTATCCACTATGTCATTTATTCAATGTTTCTTCCAAGAAAAGTTGCTTTATAACTCTTGGTAGGACACCATATTAGTGGGTAATGAAATGTGAGTCCCACCCACCTATTACTATCCCTTCGCCTATATTTAACATATAATGTATCTTGTGACAAGGTGTAGTTGAAATGAGGGTACCCTAGGGGGGATTTGATTCCTAGGAGCATTTAGATGATTCCTCCATATATCATTAGAGATTAAATAGTTTCCAAAGAATGAACATGTATGATTTCTCAATAGTTTGTAATGGAATAGGGTGTATTTATTTAAATGACCAATTTATGCGCCGTCGCTTAAGCGACGCTTATGAGCCTAGCCGTCGCTTAAGCGACGCTTATGACCACAATTTAAAAAAAAAAAATTAACTTTGTGATTTTTGGTAGGTTTAAAAGAAAAAAATCCACGTGCCGTCGGAAGTAACCGTCGGATTTTGGATCGAAATGTAGTAGTGTCTTAGTAAGAACATTTACCTCTGATCCTAAATCTAGGATTACCTCATCCATTTCAAACTCTCCAATTTGTGTTGTGAGTCTCATTTCTCTTCCTGTTCTTGTATGGTCCATATTATTATGAACAACACACTGCGTACTGCTCACAGAAGAATACTGCTGATACTGATCTATGATGCATTGAAGCTCTCCTATGGCTTTCTCATTTCTTATGAGTTTCAAGCAACCCCGCAGGAAGGATTGTACACTTCTTGTTAACTCATCCTCTTCGCACCTTCCAAATGTGGTAGCCTCCGATATCTGCACAGGACTAACGCCACAAGGTTTCTGTTGCGGTATGGCCCTACAAGGAAATACCTACGATCCTAGTAGTGTAGGGTCAGTAAAGAAAGTTTTAGCTTCCTGAAATGTTTCTTTGTTCTTCTGTAGGTCAAGTGGTGTAGATTTATCAGTGGCTTTTTGCACCCACTTTGGACCTGTATTCTTTTCAGAATCCTGCGATGCCCTACTGGTAGAAGCACCATTGCAAGTCACAATATTGACTCTTGGTTCTGGTTCTTTCTGCTCAGTAGCAATAAGCTGAATATTTTGGTTTATTGTTGGCTTAGGATCCTTAATCTTGGCTATCAAGATAGGACATTCTTCTATAGTATGATCATAGAACTTGCAATACTTACATGTTGTAGTAGGGTTCTAAAAATACCTAGCATAATGTCCTATGACTCCACAATTGTAACAAACAATCGGTCCACAGCCTTGTCCTCTGAATCCTCCACCACGGCCATCATGTGCCAGTTCATGCTGTGGTCCTGCTGCTGGTCCTGATGTCTCTGACTAGACTCTATAGAAGTCATGTTTTCTCTCTATCATGAGATCATAAGCTCTGCAATTATTTTCATCATGTCCTACTAACTTACAAAAGTTACAGTATAAATTCATAGGGGTTTGTACATACTTTTAAAGTAAAGGGAATTCCTGTGGTCTTTTTCCTCTTGTTCTACAGATTTCACACCATGGCCCTTGATTCTGTACTAAGGGGTTAAAATCCCCACTTGCTAGATACTCAACAAATACTGGACAGTTATCTTTGGTATGCCCATGTCCTTTACACTTTGTACACCATAATTCTTGTTCAACATCTTTTCCTTTCTTAATCTCATGTAGCTATAAAGTGAGATTGTCTAACTGATTCTATAAGTTTGTCATACCTATACTAGTCTCAACTAGAGGTGAAGCCTCTAGTTTCATTTCCATCTCCAATGTGTCATCCTGTGTATGGATTTTTTGTTGTATTAGTGGAAGTCTGATGTGAGGGAGCAGTGCTGCGATGAACCATTCCTTATGCTACTCCGGCGCAAACTCAAAACTAACTTGGTCTATAAGAGCTTTAAATTTCTGATCGAAATCCCATACTGACTCTGTGGGTAACTGTTTAATGTCTTTAAGTTCTGTGATACATTGTGACTCAGACTTGGGTTTCTTAAATTCCTTAATCATTACGGTCTTGACCTCTACAAGTGTTCTATTCTACGCCGATGTATACTTCATATACCATGTTAAAGCTCTTTCTATAAGTGTAGTAGCCAAATAGACAAGCTTAGTATTGTCATCCTAGATCTGTTTAATGGTCCATACAACTTCACATAGGAACCAATGCTGTTCTGGGTCTTCTGCCCCTGTACCCCTAAAGGTAGGTAATTTCATGTCATCCCCCATTCTGTTTCTACGTGGTGGATTCTGATTTGCTGTATTAATACCACTTGGCGGTGTAAATGTAGGTGATGTAGAGGTAGTATGTATTGTGTGTGAACTACTAGATGGAGTTCCCGCGGGATTATTCTGAGTCCTGGTTGGTTTCTGTGGGGTATAAGGGTGGTAAGGAATACCCCCTACTACTCTTTCTATATTACTTTGACTTTGTTCTCTAGTACTGTCTGAACTGTCTTCAAAGAAGGATGATCTAAAATCTACTTTATATTTCTTACCGCTACGTGTACATCCAATTTCTTCAAGATCACTCTCAAACTCTTGTGACATTACACTTACTTAACTTATTCATCTGAGAATATATCCAGTACTCCTTTTTCATATAATAACATCTTAAGGGACAAATTTAAAGAGTTTAGGTACTAACCGCGATATCCTTTGAAGAAGTACCTTTCTGCTTCGCTGAAACTCTTTCTTTGATCAACTGCAAACTCTGTAATGAGGACTTCCAGCAAACTTGCAAGCCATAAGTCTACTGCCCGCGAAATGGGATTATCTACGCTCTTCACAGTGTGAATTAGCTCCGGTGTCTAGACAATGTTCCTTTTCTTCTTGAATACATGCTTATCATTCAACTTTGACAACTAGTCGTACAACTCATTTGCATAGGTCACAAAAAATATCGCATGCAGGTCTGTGAAGATATGTTTCTGTAGCCAATCCTCTATACTCAGCCTAGGACTCTTGTTTTCTTTTTCAGAAAATTCTCTCTCCTTAGACTTAACCCACTGGTTAAGTTCTTTAGTAGGATGCCAACATAACATCAACTCTTCAAGTTGTTCAAAACCCGCAATAGAACCATTTGTTGGCTCTTCTTGGCAGACCCAATTTTACTGTAGTGTACCAACAAAACCCCTAGCTCACCAACCCTTTCGGCGACAGACCGCAGAACGGCCTGAAGTCTCACCCAAAGTGATCCTAGATGGGGTGGTTGAAGAATCAGGTTTCCTCAACCAGGTTCTATAGCATCCTAGGTTCTTTTGACTCTGATTAACCAGTGGGATCTTTGAGGAAGGGTTGTTTCTCTCTTCCTAGATGAATCTCCTATGGGACTGGCTCTTATTGCATCGCAGCTTCTAGGATGATGTGCAAACTTTCTCTTCTGCTCAACTCCTAACCTGGGATATCTCACACTGCAGCTCCTATGATAGTGCGATACCGCCTTTCTACACTGTGATATTTCCTACAGTAAGACTCAGTATGCTCATCAACTCTCAAGGTCCAGAGGATTTATCTCTGGGTATAATAGCTCAGTTAACCTTCATTAGGGTGTTAAACAACTTCACTTAAGCTCTTACAGTTTAACACACTTAACATCAATTACGCTCAACTCGCTGAACTAAATACACAGACATTACTTAACTCTGTAACTGTTAGCTATCATGAATCAAGCACTGATAAACTCATATACAGAATAATTGACACATTCAACTCGCATTTAACCTTCTATGTTACTGTAAACTGAGGATAGCATACATACATGCATTAACTGATAAGCAAATTTCATGTAATAATAGATATCACATAAGTCTAGCACAATCACATGAAATAGTCGCAAAACACACTGATTTTACATGGTTCAATTCCAAGTGGGAAGCTACGTCCATAAGAACTATGTTTCATTATATCTTGAGAGAGTACACATAGTTCTACTACAACCTATTATGCAGCTTGAGATCTTCTGGTAAACTCCACACACACAGCTAGAGCCCTTCTCTCCTATATCTCTTCTTTTCCTATAATGCTTTCTTCTTACAATATATCCTTCCTCTCTCTCTCTCAATCCCTGTGGATTGTTACATTCATGCTCAAGGAGTCGGCTACTGGTTACAGTAAGATAACTACAGACTTAATAACAAAACCAGAGCTCGACTCTCTCTCAATGTCTTACAATGCTGATGACAACTAGAAACAACTAACTAGCTATCTAGCTAACTGTCTAACTGTCTAACCATCTAACCTTTCACAATACAAAATACATGCTTAAATAGGTGGCTCGAAAGTATCACCGTGATACAACACTATGGGCCTATCCCAAGAGTAACCCAAAACCCTAACTATGGCAGTCGACCTATCTGTACTTTGAACTGCCGCTTACTGGTCATACTACAGCTTTCTGCAGTCTTCCTCGATTTTTGACGCTGATCGTGGGTATGGGCGTCGCTTCCTCGGTTTCCCCCCTTCTTTCCTTTGTCTTTAATACCTTTTCCCATTGCTCCTTTTCCATTTATGAGGGTAGCTGAGCTTTCCTGTCATCGTCGCTGCCCTAAATGTAGTGGTTTAGCTCTCTCTTCTCGGCCGCTTCAGGTACTCTTTCCCTTTGAATTCCTTGTTCCAATATAGCAGCTTTTCCTATAGCTGCAGGGCCCTGCTCCAACACCGACGATTGAAGGTTCAAATATTCCTTGGCCATGAACAACATAGAGAATATCTGATTGTAAATGGTGAATAGCAGTCAGAACATCAAGAAGGTTGTACGATTTTTCACCTGTCGACCCCATTTTAGCTCTCAATGACTCCACCAGTGATATGATCCAGAGATCTAGTTTTTGAAGAAGTCGGTAGGCTCCACTGGGGACATAAGCTCATTATAAAAATATAGAAATGCATGATCAGAGGATAAGGTAGTCAAAGTTTCATTTTCCTCCAAGATGTTTTTTCCTTTTTTATAAATCTTTTATTATCTATTCCTAATTCTGTCAAAATAGTTTTTCAGTACACCTTACCCCCAAAACATAACAATGAATTTACTTTGCTATATCCTTCTTTACAAACTAAAAGTCCTCTATCACACTATACATTTGATTTTGATTGAAATCTTTCGTTCAAAACACATGATCTTAAAGGCCACCTTTGTGAAAGTCGTGGATCCTCAATGAACAATACTTCCATTCTACCTAGCTCTGTTTCCTCTACTATCCCAAATTGGTACAGACCTGTTCATTTACCACTAATTCTTCATGATTTACCTGTAAAAAATTACAAGTACCTTCCTAAGTTTGATGTGGAAATCGAGAACCTCACGGCTGAAAACTTATTTACAAGCCTTTGAGCATTTGCTTGATGTTTTTGAAGTTGAACATGTCGATGTTTGCATGAGTGTTTTTTCCTTGTCTTTGCAAGGAGATGCTAAGGAATGGTTCAAGGACTTGTAGCATGAATCCATCAGCACATGGGAGGAGTTCTTCGATGTATTTCTGAAGTTTTGGGGTGAGAGATAGCGTTTGGACCAAATACTTTTATAATTCTATTCCCTAAAGAAACAGGAGGATGAAACCATGTCTGGTTTTAATAGAATATTTTCTAGATTTTACTATAACATGCCAAAATAAATCCAACCCCTCAAAAATGCGGCTAAACTTCAGTATGCAGCTGCCTTTCCTCCTGAAATGTCTTTGCTTCTTCTGGAAATAAAGTCAGTCACATTATAGCACATGTTTATGGATTGTTTGGAGGTTGAAGGAAATATTAGGATGTCTAAAAATTCCTCAGTCCAAGACAATGATGATAAAGTATAAAATAATTTAAACTTGGTTGAGTGACGTAAGAAAGGAGTATCATTCCTATAAACCTCAAATCATCCCCTGGTAAACAGAGGAATGATCAGCTCCAGGATGCAAAAGAAGATAGCTCTGCTAGTCTATTTTCTGAAAAGTGCAATCAGCCTGTTGCAAATTCTACTAGTGCTGATTTCACAAAGGAATTTGGAATGCCCATATATGATGAATACAAGGATGAATGCCTAGATGTTATATCTATAGAACCAGCTGTTGGATTGAAGTCTATTAAGGAAGAGAAACTGACTATAATCCAAAACCAGAAGGCAGAAAAAATAGGGGACGGTGAGTGTGGTGAGGACAATAGTTTACCTTTTTGTTACTCATCATTTGAACTGATAGGGTAGAGACTTAAAGCCTCCAAGTAGAAACAAAAAATTGTGGGTATGGTACATTTCCTGAACTTGTTTGAAACATAATATGAGGAGGCGAAACAATCATCTAGTCAATCTTAGCTAATGGATGAACCAATGGTTTGCAATGAGGTATTGGATCACAAATAAATGGGCGATGGTTCCCAAACTAACTCATCCTTAAGTCATTCACATTCATAATTTTCATCTTTCCATAAAGAATGGTTATGTTGGCTCAATTCTATTGGAAAAAAAATAACATTTCTACTGAAACATGTAAGGAAGGGGAAGTTTTGAATTCAGAAAATTTGAATTAAATTATGGATATGTCATTTGCAATCAGTCATGATAGTTCCTTTCCAAGGCCCATTGGAGATCAGTCTGATAGTTCCTTTCCAAGGCCCATTGGAGATCAGTCTGATAGTATGCTAGAGGAGTTACATTCTGGACAGCTCTCCTATGGTAGGCAAAAAACATAATATGTTTATATCTAACATATTCTTCTATCAAAATTTATATCTTCTACAAGATATCTAACCATCATAAAAAACCCTAAAAAAAAAATTTAAAATTGAAATATATTGATCATCCAAACATTGATTGAAGATATTTTTTAAATCACATATTTTTAAGGTAGGGATTCATATCTAAAGCCAGGTTTTGCAAATTCTACCAGACATTACTTAGAACCTGGTCTCAGTGTTGCAACTTTTTCTTTGAAAACCCTAAAAAATAAAATGAAAAAAATGCCTTTAGATTTGGAAAGTACTATGATACCAATTGTTGCATAACTTATATCTAAAATTATTGCCATATGCAATATATTTAAGAATAACATAGAAATTCTCCACTCTTTTATTAATATTAAAACCCTTAAGGTAGGAAACACCTTACACTTGATCCTTTAATGGAATTTTATGGAACGATCCACTCTTGTTGACTTACCTCTTTGAGAAGACAACCTTCTATGAACTAAGATCTAGTTACAATATTATTTCACATTAATCATGATGTTGATTACGATTAACATCCATTTTGAACAAATTTGGTCTATCGGACCTTAAGAAAGATAATACTTGGTTTACTTTAAAATCATGTGTCTTTGCTCAAAAAGCTTTCCAAGAAGCTTTTCAATCTCACTATAGTTTTGAAAATTTAGGAGGTTAAAAAGGTTTGTATTGTAGCAAATAATATGAAACTCAAATCTAATGTGGGTATAAGCAAGGCACTCTAAGAGAAAGTGATTTTCATCCTTAATGCTCATAGACTCACGCAGGTGGCAAACCCTTTCCGCCCATGGAGTTTTAGGAATATACCAATGCCTTCTTTCGCTATGGATTTCATGAGAGTTCGTTCTAATATTGGCTATATTAATTTTCTTTCGTGATCTAGTTACTACTGTGAGATACTTTAGATCTTCCAAGTTAAGATTAATGACCTCATTATAGTATCTTAATCTTCTCTTAACCGCTAAAATTTCCTCACACCAGAATTTCTCTTTAAACTTAGAAGTAATAATATTTTTTATATTATCAATGTTATGCAAAATGTCATTTTCATTAATGCTCCAATGGTTTAACCAAGCCATGGTGTATTTACACCAACACCACTTGAGTCATAGTTGGTTTTCACTTGAGTTAAAATAAATTTTAGGAAGACTCTCATTTCCCATGTTATTTATCTTATTCTTATACATCAAGTACCTATTCATAGCCATTCTCTCGATGGGGGAAAGACCCACTTCTATGAGGATAATAGGATATTGCATAATACTTTTAATTTTGAGGTTATAAGTTATAAACCACTTCTGGATTTTATCAATATTCCTCCAAGATTCTCTACAAATTTTTCACCCCCATACTTCACAACCATACAAGATAACAAATATGACAAGACTTTCAAAGAGGAACTTTTGTTTATCCCACATGACCCAAATGGATGATTTATATTTATTTTCAAGACCAAAATAAGCTTTCCACCCTCCATTAATCATTTTGTCAATGCTATAGTTCCAATTGAGCTTGTGATGAATATCAATTCTGAGATACTTGTAAGAAGTCACTTTCTCTAGATTTCTATTATCATAAATAAAATTTTCATAGGCATCTTTCTTAGGTTTTATCATCACGGTTTTTTTCTTATCGGTGTTAACAATCATACCCATGTTATAGAAAAAAATATTTAAGAATTCTTAATTATTTATCGAGATCAAAAGGACACCTTTCCATAAGAACAATATCACAACATAAAGTAGGAAGATGATAACTATCCCAGCTAAGATTGTATCGATGCAACCTTATTCTTCTAAAAAAATTTCTAACTTATCAATGCAAATGCAAAAAGGGTAGGGGAGAGGGTGAAACCTTTTTTAACTCCAATATTACAAATTATTTATGTTTTCCACCCCTCATTATTCTTAAACTTGGAAATTTCATTTTCATATAAACTTATTGCGACAACTCTCAACTCAAAAAGAACCTTAATATCCTCTAGACTATTCCATAGGTTATTTCTAGGCATTGAATCAAAATATTTTCTAAAATACACGAAGAAACAAAATAGGAAAAACTTATTATAATGGAATTCCTTTGCAATGATCCTAAGTGTAACGAGGTGGTCCATGGTTGAATGATTTCTTCTAAAACATGCTTGCCTTTAGGCTACTTACCTTCCATTTCTAGTCATTCATTGATCTTCTTTTCTAAGATAATACCATATAACTTAGCTAAGAGAGGGTAAATAATAATCCGATAATTAGAGAGGATATTTTTATCACCACTTTTGAAAATAGGAATAATGAGGATTTGATTCCAAGGTGTAGGAAACCCTTTCTTGACCACTAGATTAAAGAGTTTGTGGATGTGCGGGATAAGGACAGGGCCTCCAATTTTTTAAGATTTATGCTTGGTAGCTTTGAATGTCTTTTGTTTTTCCATTTGTTAAGCGCTTAACCCAGAAATATATGTCTTCTAATGAGAAAAGTTCTTTTGTTGTAAGAATGGTTTGAATTTTATCTCTGATATACAGAGATTCATAAAACTTTTTAAGATAGGAATTCCAATCTTTTAAAGAAATTGGATTCTCTCCTTTTGTTTTGCAAGTTAGAATTTGCCTCCATAATTTCTTAGGAGCAACCTTGGAGAGGTGTAGCAGATTTTTCTTCCTTTTACTTAGATAATGTATTTTTTTCTTTTAATTAAGGCTTTGTAGTGATTTATCTTGTTCATTTTTATCGAATTTGTAGTATCGTGCTTAATTTGTTTTCTTTCATATTTACACTCTTGATCATACCAAGGGTTGGTTCTACTATTGCTCGTTTTAGTCGAGACTTCAATAAATAATTGTTAATGGACGACGAGAGGGTTGTAGAAAAATTATGGTAGAGATTTTCTATAATCTCCATGCTAGATAAAGGAACCATTTCATTTTTTAGATCATGGAGAGAAATGTCAGCTTTATTTTTTATTGAAGATCAGGTGCTTTTGGAAATGATAGTTTTCCTCCTTGGGATCACTCTAAATATAAATATTGAGAGTTATAATTAAAGGTCTATGATTAGATTCAGTCTCATCGTCATTTAATATGTTGAAATCTATTAATTTGTTCTATATAGGGATAACAAATGTAACATAATCTACCACAGTCCTTCCAAGCCCATGGATACACGTCATGTGGCTAGAGTTTGGCAATTTTGTGAGACCGTTGCAAATGATAATATCTTGAGCACTACGAAATTTTACCAATCATACCCAAATAAATTTTGACCTAGATATTCAAAACTTTTTTTGTAAATCTTAGTTAGCTCAAGGTCTTCGTCTAACCAAACAGGATTAGGGCTACAATAGTTAGTTAAAAGAATATCTTGGTTTCTAGAAGTTCGATCATTGAAGTCACCCATCAAAGGGATATTTACTTCCTTCCTTAAACTATAAACATCATGTTATAAGCCATTATAAGGACAATTTTTATCTAAATTGGTTTTATTTATAGATGTTGGAATTAATAGGGGAAAAATAGCAGATGGCCATGTAGGTTTTTTCATCATTAATGTCTGTGATCTCTATACAAATAAATTGGTTGTAAGGGTATCTTGTAAATCCTAACATGTGGGTATATGTAACCATCTATACCCCCAATTCCTCTATGACATGAACATTTATTCCATATTAACTGTAGGACATATTCGTCTATATCAAGGACCTTGGACTACTCGTGTTCCCAAGTTTAAACCAATAATATAATATCAATTTTGTTCAAGATCCAACTTAACTTGGGGCCTTTTCTCCATGGAATCATCAATAGTTTCAGGATAAGATATGGAGTGTGTAAATTGCTATTTATTACTATCCTTTTGGTTTCTATCTCTAATAACAAGTTTCATGCTTCTGGTTACTGCCCATTTTCCCTCCTTCATAGCTTCATTTACCTGTTGTACCTTCTTTGTTAATTCAGCCTGATCCTCTAGTGAGGTCTTTATTTATAAATATCCTTGGTCATTTTAAACTTGATGCCTTACTAAGTATGTTGTATTTTTGTTTAGTAGATCTAACCTTAACCCGTATTAGCCTTTATTTATTCTCAATGAATTTCCCCAACCTGTTTCCTTCTATGAGACTAGTAGTTTCAATTTCTAACCTATTGTGAAGTTTTGTCTTGAGAATGACTAACATATCATCTTCTTCCTCCTCTTTTAAACCAAAAATTATGAGGTTTAAATCACTTTTTTTTATGCTCATGGTCTAAGGCTATGAACTTATTCATATCCACTTTAATGGGTTTGATATATATTTTACCTTCTATATTATTTAGAGTTAGGTTTTGGTTAAATTTTTCCTCTAACTCTTTAATCCTATCATTTAACTTAATATTTTCTATTGTATCTATCTCTCCTTGTTTGGATGTTTTTAAAATTTCCATTGCATGTAGTCTAGTATCCATTATCTCTACCTTGTTCTCATTTTTTTTTATATTATCATCTAATTGTTTTTGGATCTCTTCTTGAAAATATGTAAATTTATTATGGAGCATGGATTTTAACTCTACCTAGAGTTTATATTCTCTTTCTTCCCTACGTTTCTATAAGGATTCTATATATTCATAAATTTTAGCCTCCTTCTTCCCTACATTTCTCTACTGACTTCATAAAATCATAAAGGTTATGTAGGGTAATTGTGCTAGGTATTCCTTTAAAGTTTTTGGAAAATGCATTGAATTACTCCTATTTATGTAAAGGTATAAAAGTGTATATAGAAAAAAAGTAAAACAAAAAATAGAAAACAAAATAGAAAATAAAAATAAAATAAAATAAAAGAGAGGGAAGGAAATTATGCACCTAATTTAGAGACCCAAAATAAATGATGAAGATTCCTTAGCTGTAGGAGTGGAGTGACCATAAATTTTACCGAAGTTTTTTCGGCTCAGAGCTTCACCTTTTACCGAGGGTTATTTCACCGAAGGTTTCACTGCATAGTGTCCAAACTTTTACGAAATCTTTCAGCATATAATTCTCATAAATTTTACCAAAGGTTTAAAAACTAAAACTAAAAACCTAAAAATATAAAATATTAAAAAATAGAGAGGGGATGAGCATATGCACCTAATCATGTTACAAATCTAACCATTAAAACATTCTAACTACCTAGTGAACTTTCTTTAATGAAGCTACATTAAATTTACCCGCTCATATGTACCATAATGGACCTCATTTAATAATAACAAACATAGTGGACCTAATCCACTTTACATTAAATGACCTCTACTATTGTTTTAATGGGAACTTTACCTTGCCACTACAACCTAAAGAGGGTCATTAAATTGGATATTGGAGAGCCTAACGTTATTTTTTAAGGGTCTTTATCACATCCTCATCCATCATTCTACCCAATAGAGGGGGATATTTACAAATCAAAGGTGTATAAATTTTGTCCCAAGGGCTAGAATATGAATTCATAAATAAAATGTGCATGTGCAAATGTAAAAAATAGAAAAACAGTGGAATTAAAATTCTAACCACACATGCATTATCCATAATCAAGTATATTCATCATAAGAAAAATATAAAATCATTCCACATGCATATACAAAGAAAATACTGTTTAACAAATAATATACAAGAAACTTGCTATCTAAGAGCAATTTTCCACCTAAATATATGTATCAATTGCAAATACCATCCCTAGCTTGGGATATGAGGCCACCAAGACAAAGGAAATAACTAGAAGCTTCTCTCTCTTGACCCACAACCTATTTACACTCATGCTTAACCAAACCACCCACGCCTAAGCATTTACAGAGATATCACTCAACCATTATGACCAGGGATGATTTTAAGGAACCATACTTATTTAAAAGTGTCTAAATGCTGGCGAATATTACCAATTCTTAAAACACCAACTATAAAATGATTGGAGATATTTTTCAAAAAATATTTTAATTTCCAAGGATTTTATATCGTTTATATAATAATCAGGCGATTTTTAGGGTGAAAAAATTTTACCCCATCAAAATTGGGTGAAACAGGGCTTCAAAAAATGCAAAATGGCAAATCTATTTTGGGAGAAAAACATGGAAAAATAGCCCAATCGGCTAAAATTATCCCCTAAATTTATCCCTGATTATGACCATGGCACTATTTCTACTTCCCCATTTCCCTTCACTACTCTACGTTTCACTTAGAAAATACAAAATTTACAACTTACCAATGTGTGCAAAAAGAGCCTGATCTATTGAATGTTTCTAGAGAAAATATTGTTATAGTAACCTTAATTCATAAGTTCTTAAGCATTCAAAAGTAGCAAAACATAATTGGTAAAGGTTCCTACCTTTTCAATCGGCTTTGCTCACCTACAACCATTCTTGTTTATCTGATTTATGAAATTCTCCTTCCCGGTTTGAATTTATATTTATTACACAATGTGGTAATGGTAATGACAATGGAATGGACAACAAAAGGAAAATGATCTATAATGTAAAACTATGATGTCAAATCTACCAACAAAAAAATGGATTATAGACTCCAAAGAAGATGAGAGGATGGAGAAATAACAACTAACATAAACTTTGAACATTAAAGAGAGGAATCTTAAAATAGTCATAGAAGTATACTCATCCCACGCTTCTATAAATGCATAAGAAGACTTTCCCCACCAACCTCACACATGCATTTAATTATTGGATTTCATAGTTAAAATGAAGTAGTTGGTTCAATAAAGGCACATGGAATCAAATGTATGAGTTCTAAGGTTAACACTTGGTAGTAGAGTACTTAATATTGGCATATGACCCCTTTCCTCTTACCTTCTAAAGATCTTTGAACAACCAACTTGGACCATTGTATTATTTTTCAAACATAAAATTTACATAGCTTCCGAGTAAGCATGATAATACAACCACATGGTTCATATAGAAATATTTACATTATACATGCCTAACCATTTGCTAGTTAGGATTTGGCCTTAATATCTGCAATAGGAATCCATAATAACATATTTACATAATTTATATAATTTTATTTAATACATTCCAAGCCAAAACTAGGAGTATTACAGTATACTTGGAAATAATTAAGTATATTGTATTCTTTCTGCCTACTTCAAGGGCACTAGAAGGAAATAATATCATTGAGAAACTATTAAGTCGAGAAATGAAATATATTTATTTTTTTTATTAGAGTAGCGGAAGAGAGTGCCATGGTTATTTGATCGTCAGATGAAATCCATGGAGTACTTTATAGTTAGAAAATGTGTTGATCAAGGAAAGAAAATGGGTTGGTTTGAGAGAGTTAGAAGCATGTAGCTTGGTTCATTTTCCCTACTAGCTTCATAGCCTAGCTTATGTATGGCATCTATATTGGATGTACATGACTGGGTGGAATATTTCTTGAAAGTAGTCAATTTCAAAATCGTCTTCTCTTAAAATATAAGTGTTTTCTATATTCATGAAGCTATGATTGAATATTATTTATTGTTATGGAAATATACACATTTTTCATGTTGTGTGATTATATTTAAATTTGGTCATGGGCATTTGGTTTCCTTCAATTTATATTATCTCATGTTCAATTTTTTTATTGCATTTTATTGTTCGTGGTCATTAATTATGGGACCTGGTAGTTATGGTTTTGGCATGTTGAAAGCTTGTTTAAAAAGCTAGGAATATATGGATTGTTTTTCCAAGAGTTGTGTATTATATATATGCTTAAGTAAAAGGTCGTCCAACCTTATAAAATGAGTGAACGTTGCTTTATGATTTAATTATCATAATATAAGGGTTTTTTGCAACCTCTCTCTTCTCTGTCTTTTATTGGTTAATTTAAAGTATAATTGTGATTTCTTGCATCGTAAATCTCTATATACCCTATGTTGTTCTAAGTTTCAAGGTTAAGAACACCACAATCTAGCTTATAAATTGGACTTACCTACATATTCATGTGTATATCCAATATTTCATATTTTGTGCTTAAAAAACACATTCAACAACAAGATCCCAATTCATGCTATTTTACCAAAAACTAATAAATTAAAAATAATCATACTAGAACCTAAAACAATTCTTGAAACATTGATCAAACAACTATGGAATAAAATAATTATTGAGTACATCATCAAGTGAAAGAACATGCAAATAGAATATGTTACATGGGAATATGAATTCTTCATGCAAAAACATTCATAGTTAATCAAGTGTAAAAAATAAGACTTGTTTGAAGGGGAGGAACATGTTAAACCCTAAATATTGCGACATTACATTTACATTATTATATTAGTGGTCTTTATTGTTTGGTTATGACCTTAATTGTCATTGTAATTGTATCATCAATATCCTATATATACCAAGGAGACCTAGTTTTAGAGATCATGCCTCTTAAATCATTTGATATATTACAAAAAGAGGTTAGCCCTTCAAAGAGGTTTATGTTTCATTCTCTTTATTTCATTCTCAAGAAGTAAAGTTACTTATTTTTTCGATATTTTGGATATCTGGTAAATATTTATATTTTTTTCAAAATTTTGGGTATTTAGTCGATCACAATTATTATTTTATATCCTATAGTAAAAGAAATATGTATCTCCACATTTGAAAACATTATATTTTAACAACAATGACAGAAGAGGATTAGATTAGTTGGTCAATCACATTTATTATTTTATAGTCTATGGAGAAATATATTCTTCTCCCCTCAACTAAAACTAGTTCCTATCGAATTAATATTATGCTAAAAACATGTCATTTATTATCTTGAAAACAATGACCTTATACTTAGTAATCACTATGATTTCTTCATAAATAATAATAATGATAAATAGATTCAAAAATAAAGTGGGGGGGGGGGGGGGGGGGGAGAAGGTAGGTTCTAATAAATAATGGATACAAAGAGTTACAAGTGAGTTCACTATTTACATGCTATGTGTTAGTGCCAGAAATTGTTCTTAGACTACTAGAAGAACAAGCCAACACAATCTCAAAAGTAAAATTAAATAAAATAGGTTTTAGGGTTTTGGTTTATGGTTTTGGTTTTAAAAACTTCATCAGAAAGGAGGAAATAAACATACACAAGCTAATATAGAACTGAATCATGCAAGTTGGATAAACTGGGGATCAAACACATCCCAATAAGCCATAAACATTACAGATGAAATACTAATTCCACCCACAAGCTACAAGCATTTACATGAATAAACCTTTAAACGGGAAATGAAATTGTAGACTGAGCAATCAACCAGATCATAAATGAAAAAGTATGAAAGTTAAAAGGGCTTATCAGTTTATATATAATCAATAGTAGTCATCCACTTACATAAGAGTTATAAATGCTAGCTTGAGAAATCAAAGCTCCAAAAGCCTCTCTTTGAGTGAAAAATCACACCCAAAACGGTATGTTTGTCTTCCTTTTATCATTACAAAAGTAAAGTAGTTCCATAAATACCTTCTAGGTCGAAATTTGAAATAGTTAAATCAATTAGTTACATGATAACTCAAAATATTTAAAGACAATTAACCCAAAAATAGCAAATCGGATTTGGGGAAATTTGGCTAATTTCTAGAAATTTGGGTCTCAAATATGCCTTCACATATCTCGATCTGAGACATATTTGAAAAAATTGAGAGAGGTTTTCTTAAATGATTATGTTATGAACAAAAACCTATATTTTTTTTTTCAAAATTCCCCTTCAATTTATCTAAATATGTGCTGCAAATTTGTGACTAAAACAAGAAATTATTAAATAATTCAAACCCTGAAAATAGGCCACAACAATGAATTCAAATCTCTCACATGATAATAGTTGTTGGAAAACGAAGAGAGGTTTTTTTGAATACATTTGTTGTGGACAAAAAACTCTTTTGGTTTTCCTAAATCCATTTCCATCTCCTCGTAATCTGCTCCCAATGACAATGACAAAAACATGAAAAATAGAGCTGCTACAGGAATCTCCTCATGAAAATATTTGACAAAGGACTCAAAAATGAGAGTTAGATTATAAATCAAAACTTGGAATAAACTTTTATTATAAGTTTTTGAAATATTAAAGATGTACATATTAACTAATAAGCCCAAAAGACAAACCTTAAAACTAAAATAATGAAATAATTCAACCACTAAAAGCATTAAATCCAACCAAAATTATTGATTGTCAAAAATTATTAAAATCAAGATAAACTGTAAAATTATTTTAAACCAACGGTTGAAAATTAGGAAAAAAAGAACAGATAAACTAAGAACAAGATCTAGTTATAACATCTGGCTCTTGCTGCGGGATGAAGTCCTTCTTGTGAGTCTTCAAGAACCTATAGTCCTTGTGCCTTATTCATTAGGTGATGGAGTCATTTACCAAATCTCTACAACTTTCTCAAACTATGAACACATAACTCTGAAATGACAAAATACTGCTACAAACCAGCATACTTAAAAGAATCTACATGCTTGTTGTAATCTCACAGATCACATAAGGTTACCAATAATACACACTAAAACATATATAAATCTTAAACAGAGACAAGAGATAAGAACAGATAGAATGAAACAAATTATATTACTACAATGAGTCCATACAATACAGAGAACTGAACTAAGTTCTCGTTTGGATCAACAGCCTAATATATATGATTTACAGATGGTTACAAAATAACTACCTGTCGGTTTGATGAACCGACGCGACTTTTAGATGGCCGACCTACTCTCTTATTTTAGTTGGCCGACCAACTTAGTCGGCTGATCGACTAAGTCAGTCCATCGACTTAGTCGGCTGATCGACTAAGTCGGCCCATCAACTTAGTCGGTTGATTGACTAAGTCAGCCCATCAACTTAGTCAACTGATTGACTAACTTAGTCCTCGTTCAAGTCGACTTATCGACTTGCTCCTTCTACATCTCCCCCACGAACAAAATGTTTCTTCGTCCCGAAGAAACAGGGGGGTACACAAAATTTGTCTGTTTGGTCCTTCAAAATTTTATTGTGGCGGACTGTGAAGAAGGATGGTTGGTCTTTTCTGTACACAGAGCTCAACAATGGTTGGAGATGTGATGGGGAGGTGATGTTGGAAATCTGTCCAACTCTGCAAAGTTTTCTTGATGTCCATGGTCAGTGTGGCTAAGCTTGATAGGACCTACATATTCTCTGAGATTGTGACTTCAGCTATCCTCTCTATATTGGGGCCCATGAACTGGTTCTGCTCTTCTCTAGTTTTGATAAGTCGTTTCATCTATGGGCAGATGATGTTGACTTTCTCTAGGTTGGGAAGAGCTTTTTGCACCCACTGATGTGCTTCCCATTCCAGTTAGTGTAGTTTGGTGGTTTCCAGCACCATCTGATCTTCTATTGTTGGTCTAAATACTGGCTTCGTGGTTTTTCTGCTCTCCAATGCTTGAATCCCTTGTTGAGTCTATCATGTCTACTGGTAAACTTACCCATAGTGAGTAGGCCAATCTTGTAGTACTTCTTCTGTTACGAGAAATTCCTCCATATGGTCTTGTAACACTTTGAACGCTTTCGAAAATGCAGTGTGTTGTGCTAGTAGGAGTCTGGTAGTTTCCTCTTTCTGTTCTTCTTTGGTTTCTTAAATGTGCATTTGGAGGGTTAACACCATGCTCTCGAATAGATGATACTCTCTTTCAAGCATTCTACCTGTGTCGGTCTCGATGGGGCCTGGCAGGACAGACTGGGCCAACTTCCTGCATCTGTCAAGAAACTTGATTTGGTCTATGTGTTTATCCTGAAGTTCTTTATTTTTCCTTAGACTCCTCGAATTTGCTTCGCTTGCTAGGGTTTTGAGGAGTTTTTCCATCTCTGAGTCAGTTAAGTAACTTGCATCCCTTAATCTAATTTGGATTTTGGGAGACTTCCCATGATGCTCCTTCCTTTTCTTGTGCTTTCCAGCTTCTGTCTCCTGTGTAACTACAACAGTTGATCCAGGAACTTGGGTTTGTGGGTTAGAAGCTGAGGGTTTGTCTGGTTGAGGAGGTGGAATGGCAGCTACCTCTGGTTGTGTTGATGAACTCGGTTGTGGTGGGCCTGCCTCTAACTCAGGGGGTGGTGGTGGTGGTGGAGATGGTGGTGGAAGTGGTGATGGAGTGGGGGAATGGTTAGGGGTTATGGGTTTGGGGGACGTATGGTGGGGACTTACGTCGGAAGGTATGCCTTCTTCCGGTGGTGTAGTGGTTGGTAAGTCGACTTGGGGTTCGGGGTCGGTTGGTTCAATGGTAGAGGTCACTTGTCCAATTATGTTGCCTTCTTTGTTGGATTGTTGTGTGAAGGTCGACGTGATGTGTGAAAATACTGAGGGTTGTGTTCTCCTACTTGTATAGAGAGGAGCCTGGGTAGCAATTTTCTGGGCCTACTGAAATAGCGTTAGCAATGTCTCAAAGCAATCCTGTAAGTCAGTATCTTTGTCAAATTTGGATTTTACCATCTCTGGCATTGTGCTTTTGCATAAGTCGAGGGGGCTGACCGACTGTTGTGCTGATGCTTGCTCCTCGACTATTTGCGTCGGTGATGGAGGTGGAGCTGTCGACACAAGATCGACGATGTTTTCAGGCGTCGTCGTAGTTTTTTCCTTCTTTGGTTGACCTTCAGGGGCTCCTGCTTTGACAAAACGTTGGAACTAGGTTTCGACTGGTACTTTATTTGCGGTGGCATCCTCTATAATATCAAGGGCTGTAGCTTCCAGTTCACCTTCATCATCTGATGACTCAGCAATGATAAGTTTGCGCTTACCTTTGCCTTGTTGTTGTTCTTGCGCTTTGATTTTCTTCCTAGTTTCTACTATTTCATTGGCGAGTTTCTGAATTATGACTTTTGTAATAGCATACTTAGGGTTGTCTGGTTTGACTTCGCCTGTTGGTTCCTAAGTCGAGATGACACTTGCTGGATCCGGTGGAGTTGTTTGCTATTGTGGTTGTGGCTTTGGTTTTTCAGGCTGTGGAACTGCTTGCTTTGCGGTTGGAGGTTTGATAGTTATTTGTACTCGACCAGTGGGTTTGACTGGTATGTCCTCTGACACAAATGTGCTGATGTAGAGGTTGAGCTCGTAGTCTTCCTCCTTCTCTTGGTCGGTGAGTGGCTCCTTAATTGAGAAGTCGATCTGTTTCACTGTTGTTGGTACTAGTATCGTTGTCTTGGCCTATCGAGACAACTCTCAAAAGATTTGGTCGACAGATGGATAGTAGTCGAGGGATTTGGCATTGGAGGCCTCACCCTACATGTACCAGACCGAGGTATGGTTGAGCTCCAGCTGGATGTGGGAGTTCGTGGGTAGATTTTGTCATATTTTCTGAGGCACCCTCCATCTAGTCGTGCGAACTTTTAGTTTTTGGAACCAGTTCTCCAAGTATACTTTCCCTCGCTCTAGTTAATGCGGGTTTCCTTTCTAGGAGAAGGGTTTAAACCTCCACATGTCAAACCTTGATGGTTCCTGAAAGATGGGGCTCCCTTCGGGGCATATGTGGTACATAATGATCCATAGGATGAGGAAGGGGAACTTGATAATTCCCCCCTGTCTCCTGGAATCACTCATAAGTGTTTTTTATCATGTTGGCCACATAATCTCCCCATCTGTAGAGTCACCCCTCAGTGGAAATAGTGTCGATGGCTTCTAGCATTTCTAACTTGAGGTCGCTACCTTGACCTGCTAATGTAAGTGTGATTGCAATTATTTTGGCCACGATCTGTGGCATTCAAGTTGTGATTTGGCTAATCATCAACCCTTTGGATTTTTTTTCAGGAAGGTGATCCCATAAGCTCTTTGACCATTCCTTTTTTGATTCCGACTCGTACAGGTTCTCCTTTATTAGACAGGCCAGTGAGTTTGGAGATGGCATCCCTAGAAATGTCGATTGGTTCATCAAAGTAGAACCGACTATTGTGATAGCGACTGATGATAAATTTCACAGCAGCTTCCTTTGTGCCACCAAAGCTTGCCATCAGTGGGGCATTGGCGTAACCAAAGAGAGTGTTGCATTGTATTTTCTGTGCTGCCTGGGTCATCTTTTTGTCGACAAAGGCCCACTCTTGGATCTCTGCCCATAGTCTCTGCCATGGACCTTCCTGTACTTTGGAATTTTTTATGTTTTTTAGTCTGCGGACCAAAGGTGTATCCACAGCCTGTAATTATTTTTCCTTGGTCAATGCTCTGGTCTGCTTGGGGGCCATTGTATTTGTTTGGTCGAGGTTACTACAGGGTTCTCGATTTTTGGTCGGTTGAGTGTTCGGATGCTTTGGGTGTAAAGGATGCAGTGAGTGAACCTCTGATGGTCTGGTATTTATAGGCGAGGCAGTGTTTGAATGTGGCAATGGTTGCATTAATGGCAGACGTGATGTTCTAGCTGGAGTACGTGAGTGTGAGTTAATGGTTATTTTCTGTCGGTGCTCAAGGTCATGAATGCGTGATGGGACTTGCGTGATGGGACTATCGAGGTCGTCAGTTGGTGTCGGTGTTGAGAATGGTCGATGAAAATGGTCAAGCATCATGATGTCGGTTATCGGAGTGGTAATTTCATGTCATGGTTCTGTGTCTGTGGTGTATTTTTCTTTGTTTTTGGAATTTTTAGTTTTGTATGTATTTTGGTGGCCAGTTAGGGTCGTTATATGATTTTTTTGTTTTTTAGTTTCTGTAATGTTTTAGTCGGGCTCCATTAATGAGCTTTTGAAATACTAGGCCCTACATCATCCTTAGTCAGACTGAACTATTGGGGTGTATCTCGTCGACAATTTAAGGTCCCATCCACTATTTGTGGAGTTTCTTATGTTTTCCTTTGATCCGACTATTGTAGAGTAATGCAAAGTCACCGACCGCTAGGTTTTCGTTCTTGATGTTGTAGTCATGCCATGCTTTATGTTGTTGCTTCTGAATTTCTTGGTGTTGTATGGTGATGAGTCGGTGTTCTTCCAGCTTATTGAGCTAAAGTAGTCGGTCCTTCCTTCCCTGTTTGACATCAACATGTAGGATGTTTGCGATAGTATGTGTCTGTTGTCAGAAGTGTAGAGGGACTACAACTTCTTGTCCGTAGACTAGTCGAAAAGGGGTTTGGTTGGTCGACCATTTATAGGCTGTTCTGTATGCCCATAAGACTGCAGGGATTTTCTCATCCCAATTGTCTTTGTCAACATTACATATTTTGGTTAACCCTTTTTTTAATGTTTTATTGAAAGCTTCAATCACCCCATTGAACTGAGGATGGTATGCTGTACTTCGTCGGTGGTCGATTTGGAACTGCTCGGTTAGCGTTTTGATAGTTTTGTTGATAAAGTGTGTCCCTTGGTTTCTAATCAAGGTTAGTGGGCATCCGAATCTAGTGATGATGTTTTCATAGATAAACTTAGAGACCACCTCACTTGAACATGTATCGACGTGTTCAACTTCTTCCCATTTAGTGACGTATTCTATTGCAGTAATAATATATCTTGCACTTGATCTTTTTTCTAGGATAGGAAATGGTCCTATGAAGTCTATAGCCCATATTTCAAATGTGAGACTAGGGTTTACTGATATCAAGGGCATTTATGTACTAGGTAGGGGTCGACCAAGTCATTGACATCTGTCACATCGACTAACAAAACTTTTGCAATCTCTGTGGAGCGTCAGCCACCATAATCCTGACTGTTGGAATTTCTTTGCAGTTGTGTCTTCTTGGAAATGTCCTCCTGCAGGTCCATAGTGTGCTTCATGCATGATTTTTCCCTGTTCATGTTCGAGTACACACCTTCTAAGGATGTTGTCTAATCCCATTTTGTATAAAAATCCATTAATGAGACTGTATGGTGCAACCTTCATAGCTAAGATTTGTTTTTTCTTGGTATTCATACCTTCTGGTGCCTGACCATTTTCTAAGAACTGAGCTATTTCTTCTAGTTCTTCTGGAACTCCTTCTATGAGAAATAAATGTGCATCAGGTAAGTCGTCGTCGACTCTAGTCGGTTCCTCTCCTGTGTCTATTCGGGATAGATGGTCGGGCCCGACATTTAGCTTGCCTGGTTGGACAATGAATTCAAACTCAAATTCTTGGAAGAGAAGTGTAGAAATTCTAAAGCCTTGATGGCATAAGGAATTTCATAAACTGGCTAAGGATCTAGGCACACAATTAACCTCACAGAGAATTGTAGAGAATTAGCATAAGGAGAGAAGAAGAAGAATTAATGAACACACATTAATGAATTATCAATAAATGATAATTGATTATTATTACATAGGTAATACATCCTTATAAAGGAAAAAGGAGTTACATGAAGACAACTCAAGCTGGCTCATAAACCCCATAGTTGACTAAAGCACTTTCCCAATCTACCAATAACCTCACGAATTAGAAATAGCATGTGTGAGTGATGATGAGTGAATGAAAGAATTGCTAATCCTAGAATATGGAGAGAAAATAATGGAGGATGGGTTGGCAACAAAAGCTGCCAGTTTCCTAGTTGACTAGCTTTACCTTATCCATAGAAAAGCGGGATAAAGCAAAATAAAGCAGCTCCTACTATAAATCATAGTTACCAATTCCGGATGGCCATAAAGTGGTCAAAATCAACCCAGAATCAGAAATAAATCATTCCTAGGATATAGGTGGCAAGTGTTGACTCTAAGGTGCAAGTGGATGCCAACTATCTAATCTAATGGGTAGGAAATTAATCAAATAATGATTAATTATTTTATGAGTGGGTTTATTATATTCCAACACCCCCCTTTAAGCCTGAATTTATGATGATATTCCTAAACTAATCAGAAATATATATGCATATAGGGCCCAGCAATAAAGCTATGGTCACCCTTTTACAATTTATGTTGTCCAAAGAAATGAGGAAAGAGGCAAAACCTCAAGGGGAAAATCCTCCCTCAAGAAAGGACATGAAAAGAAATACCAAAAATGTTGAACTGCTGGTGTTGCTGCTGCTCCAAACTAAATGCTGATGTCTGGAAGAATCTTCTTCTTGGGAAGAAGATAAATTTGCTCACCTGGATCAAGGACAGCTGCAGGATGGAAACTAGGACCATGTAGAACAACTGAAATCCAATGATGTGAAGGCAATACTGAAAGATATTGAGACTTGTAATCAGCTCCAAGATGATGAGATGACTTGAACTTCAAACCAATAGAGATGAAATGAGCTCCATATAGGTGAAATAACTATCCAAGCGAGTGTATCATGTCTCCATCTTCATTTACACAGAGAGGATGTGTGCAAGTGATCATGTAGGAACATAGAGAAGGAATGGGATCAAAGAGTGCAAATGAATGGGCTCCATGGGTTGATATAGCTTCCAAAGAATCCAAGAGATCACAAATAAACACAACAGTAGACTCATGGGAATATACTGGTAAAGAATCCTCTATGGTAGAAGTATGAGAGGAGGAAAGATAGTGATGTTCAAAATCTTCAAGGAGGCTCTGAGAATGAGTGCCAAGAACAAAGGAGGAGCTGCAGAAGCACATGGGATCAAGTATGGTAAGTGGAAAAACACTGGCAGGACTTGATTTGGCTAAGCAAACATCCTGGAAATCATTGGGTTGCGCACCATCAAGAAGAGATGCATGCACAAGGTGTGAGAGGTCTGGCATATGGATCTCAGAATCCATGATAGAAGACATATAGAACACTGAATGTGTGAGTGAATCATCAATAGCAATAGCAACTCCATTATTCACTTCTTTTTCATCAACAGAATCATGAGAAGATGAATCAAGATCTTCTACTTCAAGAGACATAGAAAAATATGGCTCTTCAATATTTGCTTCTTGATTGAAAGAGGAAGCATTCGAATCAAGGAGAGTAGTAACAATAGGAACTATATGAGAAACTTCTTCTTCATGATCAACTTCATCAGAGACTATAGAGGCCGAGACATATTGAGAGAGAGAAATCATTGAGGATCTAGAGGCACTCTCCACATATCTAGAAGGATCCTCATTGTCCTTTCCCAAAACTCTATCCAATATTGTCCAGAGATCCTTTGGGTAATCAACAGAATCAATAGGGTAGGGAATGCATGGAGAGATAGCTAGACAAATAGCTCCAATTGCTCTATCACAGTCATTCAACCAGTCACTTGGCTCTTCATAAGACTCTTCACCAGCTCCAATAGATATCTCATAGAGACCTTGTCTCTTTAGATATGAAATCATATTCAGTTTCCACTCTAAATAGCTTGTGAATGGAGAAAGAAGAGGAACTGATACTCTTGAATCCATTCAAAGTTGAACCTGTAAAATAAAAATGCAAATCTGAAAAAGGAGGATTAATTAATGAACTCTCAAAGATCTGATATCATGTAGAGATTTGATATCCTCAGCTCTAATACCATGTAGAACTTGAACTTTGAGAACCTTAGCTCTGATACCATGTAGAAATTCTAAAGCCTTGATGGCATAAGGAATTTCATAAACTGGATAAGGATCTAGGCACACAATTAACCTCACAGAGAATTGTAGAGAATTAGCATAAGGAGAGAAGAACAAGAATTAATGAACACACATTAATGAATGATCAATAAATGATAATTGATTATTATTACATAGGTAATACATCCTTATAAAGGAAAAAGGAGTTGCATGAAATCAACTCAAGTTGGCTCATAAAGCAGGCTTACTAATTATAATAAACCCCATAGTTGACTAAAGCACTTTCCCAATCTACGAAGCACCTCACGAATTAGTAATAGCATGGGTGAGTGATGATGAGTGAAGGAATGAATTGCTAATCCTAGAATATGGAGAAAAAATAATGGAGGATGGGTTGACAACAAAAGCTGCCAGTTTCCTAGTTGACTAGATTTACCTTATCCATAGAAAAGTGGGATAAAGCAAAATAAATCAGATTCTGCTATAAAGCATAGTTACCAATTATGGATGGCCATAAAGTGGTCAAAATAAACCTAGAATCAGAAATAAATCATTCCTAGGATATAGATGGCAAGTGTTGACTCTAAGGTGCAAGTGGATGCCAACTATCTAAGCTAGTGGGTAGGAAATTAATCAAATAATGATTAATTATTTTATGAGTGGGTTTATTATATTCTGACAAGAAGTATCCATTGAAAAATTCTCCCATGATGGAGTGGTTTATTGACAAGGTACTTCAGGGCTTGATGGTTAGTATAGAATGTGAAGGGGTTGGCTAAAAGGTAATGTCGATACTTTTGGAGGGAAAAGAACATACCTAGGGATTCTCTTTCTGTAGTTGAATAGTTTCTTTCGGCCTTATTTAATTTACAACTGCTGTAAACTATGGGATAATCCATTCCATCGTCCCCTGGTTGAGTTAGGATTGCTCCTATTGCTATCCCTGATGCATCAATATGCACATGGAATTTGATCGACCAGTTTGGAAACTTTAGGATGGGGTCTTCGACTAGTTTTATTTTTAATTTTTTGAATGAGATGTGACATTCCTCTGTCCAGTTGAATTCTTGATCTTCCTTTAATAGTTCTTCGAGAGGATAGGTCATATCCGAATAGTATCTTATAAATTTTCTGTAATAGCCTTTATGGCCAAGTAACACCCTGACTTGTTTGGGGTTTACTGGTGGTTTCAGGTCGAGGATGATTTTAATATTTGCAAAGTTTACCTTGATACCTTCTTTACAGACAATATGGCCTAAGCGTATACCTATGGGAGTCATAAATATACATTTATTAATGTTCAGGGAGAGTTGTATCTGTCGACATCTTTCCAACATAAGTCTGAGCCATTTGCAGTGGTCTTTTAAGGTGGAGTATATTGTCCAGTCGTCGAAGTATACTACCATGGTATTATATATGTATTCTTGGAATGTTTTGACAACAATTTGAAAAAACACTGCAGGTGCATTCTTTAATCCAAAAGGCATAACTATGTAAGCAAAGGAACCAAATTCACACACACATGTTGTCTTCTTTTGATCCTCTTTAGCTATTGGTACTTGGTTATAGGCTGAGAATCCATCTGTAAATGAGTAGCATTCATGTCCTGCAACTTCATTCAAGATTTCATCAGCATAAGGGGTTTGGAATGGGTCTATCAGTGTTACTTTGTTGAGTTCCCTAAAGTTGACACAAATTCTTAACCTTGTCGGGTCATGTTTCTTGGGCTGTACGACCATCGGACTTGCCCATTCTAACTAGTCGATAGGGTAAATGATCCCAGCTTCTAACATGTTATCAATTTCCTTTTTGACTATTTCTTTGTACTTGTGAGCTAGTTTGTAAGGTCATTTCTTAACAGGTCGAACATCAAGTTTAGTATCAATTTTCATTTCTCCCATTTCTTGGACCAAGCCTTTTAGGTCTTTATAGTCCCTGGAAAAGACATCTTGGAACTCTCTTAGTAAGTTTACTATTTTGGTGGTCTGTTGGGCATTCCAGTAGTCACCAATTTTTGCTAGTTTTGGTCGGTCGTCGTTTGAAATGTCGACCTCTTTAGTTTTTACTTTGGCATCTAGCCACTCTGGTGCTTTAGCTTCATTTATCGATCAAATTCCTTATTTGAACTGTGAGAATGTGGCAGGGAAGTTGGCTGCAGACATTCTGTCAGTATCTTGTTTGTCGGTTGTTGTGATTTTCAAGATCGATCGGATAGGTTTTGTTGTTTTGATGTGGTAGGATTTCCATCTGAAGCTCTCTCCTTCTGTGATTTCATTTTCTAATTATAAACAGGTTGACTATGGTTTTGACCATATTTGTAGATTGTTACAGTCCTTTATCTGTCGATGGTCTTCTGAGGGTTGTTTTTCGGTCGGTTGGATAAATTGTTTAATTTGTTGTGCTGTCTCAACCAGATTTTCATTTTGAGGTATGAAGTTGAAGTCTTTAATAAAATTTTCCCTGAGTTCATGCCATAAGAAGGTTTCACCTCTAGCTTCTTCCATATTATACCATTTCTTTGGTAATTCAGCTAAGGTTGAGGGGAACAAGTGTGGCCAGGCTCGCTCATCCTTGTATCCAAGTTTTCTCCACTCCTTTTCACAAGTTTTGATATGTTATTTTGGGTTTTGTCCTTGGGTAAAGATAGGTATCTAGGCTTGCTAGGTTAATTTCTTTCCTCCAAACCTCTCGAGAAAGTAAGTCGAAGCAGTTGTCCAGGTCTGTAGTTTTGTCTGATGGGTGTCCCACCATCTAGCTGCTTTATCTGTAAAAGTTTCAACTAAGCTTTGAAGTCAGCCATGTTCACCAATATTTTTAGATAATTGCTCAATATGCATGACTGGCGATTCCCTCTCCTTATACCTTGGTATTTGGGTAGTATTTAAGTTGGTTGGTTGTAAGGTAGGGCATTCCCTTATTTTCTTTTCAAATATTTTTGGGACAATGGATACTATGAAGCACTGTTGGGTGGGATTTTTTGTACTTTTTGTATAGTCCAATACCGTCTTGCTTGTGTTTCGTAATTCTCAATCTCCTAGTCATACAATTTAGCATCTGAGTTATAACCAATTGAGTCTTGGTTACCTAAGTTAACTTCTCCGTGGATGTTTGGTTCTGTGTAGTCTGTATTGTTGTGGATTTGGTAAATTTGTCAGACATCGACTTATTCATCAATAGGTTCATTCCAAGGTTCCCCTTGGGATGGATGAATGGGTACAATGACATTTTGACCGTTTCCTTTTAATTTGATTCGTTCCTTGTCCAAAGAGATGGATGCTTTCATCTTTCTTCCCCAAGGTCGACCGACTAGTGCTGGGAAGGAGCTGGCTCATTCTTTTGGATCAATAATTTCGAAGTCAACCTTGGTCGATATTCCTTTGATAGTCGTATCAATGTTTTTCCATACTCCAATGGGTTCAATTAGGCCTTGGTCGGCTAGTTTTAGGTATATACTTCACTCATATAGTTGAGGTCGGCCCATCTGTTCCTAAGTGTCACGAGTCATGATATTTACTTGTGACCCGAAGTCAAGCACTACTTGTTGGATGTGGTAACCTTCAATTTCCAGGTCGAGAAGTGGGTCGGCATCACTTTTATCTTTTTGGTTCAAGCTGCAGATGTTTTTGGTTTGTTTTTCTGGGTTGGTACCTTTTATTTCATGCAACAATTCTATGAACTAAGATACTAATTTGTCTGTTTGAGCGAGTTGGATTAATTGATGTATTATGTTGGGTCGACTGTTATTGAGGTCTTCTTTCCGTGCAATGTCTTGAAAGACATGGGTTGCTTCTTTATATATTTTTTTCTCATGTCATGGGTTAGGATAGACATTTGTTTCTTTGATATTACTAATTTTAGGGTTATCAGGTCCTGTTTTTGTTCCTTGTGGAGTTACAATATGTAAATTTTTAGTGGTTATTACATCATGTTTTTGCACACAAGACAAGACATTAACATTTTTCTTGGTATTAATTTTTTCTAACATATTAGGGAAATCCTCAAGCGAGTGATCACCTACTCCACAATGGGTACAGAATTTGAGATCAGTCCTGTCCTTGTATGGACAGTCTGCATACCGGTGACCTTCTTTGTAACATATGAAGCACTGGATGGGTTGGTGTGGGAATATGTCATGATTCCCAGGGAATCGACCTCTTGCTTCGTAGCCTTGGCATCGATTATCATACCGATGCTCATATCATCGGTCTTCATATCTTTGTCCGTTCTGATCACTTGGTGGATTGTTTTTCTCATTATGTTGTGCCACTGCATTTGTTTGGTATACTTCTTGAAATTTCTGTCGGTTCTTTAGGTTTAATTGACAGTCAATAGTGTTATGACTTTTGGTTTCACAGATTGCACACCAGGAAGCCTTGTCGTTCTTCATGTTAAACTGGTAGTCTCTTGTAGAGTGATCTCTGTGTTCCTGGCAAATGTCACAAAAGGATTTGGTTTGTACAAATCTGACATCTTTTCATCTATATTCTTGTCGATAGTTATCTTTCAAGTGGCCATTTGTTAAGCATTTGGTGCACCATATCTCCTAATTCTTGAGGCTTAGCTCCTTCAGAGACTTCTACATGTTCTCGAGCTGCTATTCCAATCTATGGTCTATGGGGTAAGTGGGTATATCCGTCCATCTCAACCTGAAGAGATTTCATTAGCACATCCTCATATGTTTTGAACATCTCCAGACTAATGTGTCGACATACTTTTTACGATAGTCTTGCAAGAAACCATTGAATTAGTAATTGTTCATCTATAACATAATCCAATTGGCTCAATAAGTCCTTCCAATGCTTATTGTAGTCGCGGATAGATTCTCCTAGATTTTGTGATGTGGTTTTAAGCTTCTTCGCGTCCAGGTGCTTAGCATATAGAGTTTTAAAAAATGACAAAAATTGCGCCTTAATCTCATCTTTTGTCGCTCTGGGTTGTCTCTCTGAAAAGGTCATGTACCATGGAAATTCCCTTTTCCTTAAGGGTCCTACAAATTGTTCCATTTGTCTATCTTCATCTATAACCTGGTTGGCTTCCCAGGTTGACTCGCAGACAAACCAATGTCATCTAGGGTCTTCATCTCCTTCATAGAGGGGGATGTGAGCCGATCCATGACCCATGTTTGAATCACTGTCACTGCTCTAAGAAGTTGGAGGTGGGGGTGGTGATGAGGGTGGTGGGGTTATTGATGTATTCGTGCCTACGTAATTCTGGTCGAAGAAACTGGCGTTTTCATTGGTTGTCGATTCTTCGTCGACGTGCAGTCGTTTGATGTCGACTTTTGCTTTTGAAGGTCCATTGCAACTATTTGTTTGCAAGTTTGATTGTTCGGTTTCTTTTGAAGCTATATTTGGTGGGGGGGGGCTCCTTCATGTGTCGGTAAGAGAAAGTGGATACTTCAGAGGGAGGCTGCCACTTGAAACGTCACCCAGTTCCCTTCCACCAGTTGACGTATAATAAGGTGTCGTCCAGGGTACATTTCGTTGCCTATTCGAATCCATATACTGAAGTCACCAGCTCGTAGTCAGAGGTCTTCTTCAACAATATTTAGTATTCGAGTATGCAGATTCAATGGGGAAAGGGTTGTGCCTTCATCGGGAGCTCTTAACTTGAGAGCTTCTAGCTGCTCTATCCACAATTCTTCCTCCTTAGGGGTCTCTTTTTGTTCCACGCCCTCTTCATGTCAGTCATGACCCGACTCTGGTGGATTCTCTTTGCAGTCGTTCTCCCTAGGTTTTTGTCCTTTGTGCAACTCTAAGGCTCTTTCTCGTCTTGCTTCCCTTCTCTGGTGTCTCTCGTCCCTTTCGATTTTCTAAATTTCTGACATACTTTCGTAGTATACTATTCTTTGAAGTTCCTTCTTAGTCGAATTCTCATTACCGGTGATTGATATTGGATTCTAGTCAACTAGGATCCACTATACTCTATCTTCAACACATGACCATCTACCCCCGCATAGCCTACCCGATGCTTTTTAGAAAGCCCGGATAGTTCGGTCTATTTTCTTAGGAAGTATTCCCACTCCCTTTCGAAAATGAATTTTTCCCACTTCCTCTGCTTCTCCACCCAGTTAGAGTTTGTTGGCAGTTTGTGAAGTGATGGTCAAGGTTCGACGATATGTGCTACTCCTTTCTCGATCAAAAATTTAAACAACAAGGTCGGTAGGGAACACATAAATTGTTTAGCGAGGTCTGTGTAAAATTTCTCCTTCACTGTTTCTACCAGATTTCTATCTTCGACTGCTTGTTCCTCATAGAAGTCATTGGCGATTTTCTCAAACCACTCGGATAGTTTTGTTCTACCTCCGTGGATCAGTTTTTCTAGCAAATGTTGTTCTTTAGTCCCGTCCAGTTTTCTCATCCAGGAATTTATTCAAAATTTGGGGCACTGATTCGACAAACTTTTCATGCGTCTCTGTGAAAAAAATTTCTTTTGCTTGGGCAACTATGAATCTGTTCCTTCACGTGTAATTTTTCAAGTAGTTTGCAATTTTACGATTCCACCAGTCCTTAATCTATTGCTCTGGTATCATTTGTTTGCATACATTTCAGTCGTGTACTACCGGCAATGGAACCAATGTTGTAATCTCATAGATCACATAAGGTTACCAATAATACACACTAAAACATATATAAATCTTAAACAGAGACAAGAGACAAAAACAAATAGAATGAAATAGATTATATTACTACAATGAGTCTATACAATACAGAGAACTGAACTAAGTTCTTGTTTGGCTCAACAACCTAATATATATGATTTACATATGGTTACAAAATAACTACCTGTCGGTTCGATGAACTGAAGTGACTTTTAGATGGCTGACCTACTCTCTTATTTCAGTCGGTTGACTGACTTAGTCGACTGATCGACTAAGTCGGTCCATTGACTTAGTCGGCTGATCGACTAAGTCGTCCCATTGACGTAGTCGGTTGATTGACTAAGTCGGTCCTCGTTCAAGTCAACTTATCAACTTGCTCCTTCTACAATACTCATACATCAAGCTTATTTTGCTATTTACTTCTACTTCTAATCGGAGGAAACAACCCAATAAAGTGTAATCATACTTCCAGTGAAGCCAAGAAACCATTTGATTGAGAATCATAATTCCATGCATGCTATTGTTTGAGAAAACCCACAAAAGATGTGATAAATGAAACAAAGACTCTATAGACAGTTGATACTTATGACTGGAAATGGGAAATATGTCAAAAGCTGGAGCATTAGAAACCTTTGAAAAATACAAATCCATCCAAGAAGCCACAGGATCATGAAATTTCTGATTTAAAACTTCAATGTCTTCATTATATTCATCATAAAGTGAAGCATTCTCTTCCTCTCCATTGCTATTCTTTTTAAACTTTGGATCAAGAATGGAAACCAAGGGCTTTTCAAACTACTTCTCGACCTTTAAATAAAACCATTGATCAAAAATTGAACAAATAAAATTCTAAAAGTGACCATAAGTCAAGAATGGCAACTTGTTTCTTATATCAGTAGTAAGAGGTTGAAGAGAAGCAACTTCTTCTTCATAACATGGTAATCTCATAGAAGGAACTAGGAAATTTCTACTATAATACACTAAAAGTATATTATCATCGAAAAAGTCAGCAAACTGATATGAATAATCAACACAAGCGATATTTATATCCTTTTTCATATGAAAATCTAAAAATGATGAAGAAAACTATCTTAAATCTGAATGATACCGACGTTCTTCTTCCTGTTTATAAGCTTGTATATCTTCAATATGAGCCTGATCTTGAAGCATTTTGCAAGCTTGGATGTTCTCCTCCACTCCTTTTGCATCCTCAAACAATTTTCTTAAAGATGATGATTTCCTTTCTAACAAGAAGAAGACAAGATATAAATGTTGAGCCATAACATAATATATCATAGCAAGTTTTTCCAAAGGTCTGATCTCCGTAGGCATACTAATATAAAAACTTTGAAACCTCCAATTAAATTTAGTAATTGTCTCATCATTATCCCTTTTCAAACTATAAAATTAGGAACGAAATTGATCATAAGATTTATTCTTGCCCCAATACTTTAAAAATAAATCACGTAACTCTTCCCATGATCCAATTGAATCAGCTTTTAAATTTCGGAACCAAAACCCAGCATCTCCAACAAAGGATTTAGAACCTCATGACAACATCCTCATGCATGATTTCAAAATTATCAATGAAATTATGAAAATATCCTAATTGCTTCTCTGCTGTAATATGGTCTTTTCCAGTAAAATGGGGAAGATATTCAACAAAGTAGGAAGGGTAAGGATGTAAGAGAGATGGAAGCCTAAGAGTTTTAAACATCTTCTGTCTGAGTCTAGACTGAAAATCTGTGAGTTGAAAATAAGGTTCAGCAAGTTGTTCGCAAGTTTTGGTAGTGATGGTAGAAGGTAATAGATTAGCTATATTCTCTACAAGATTACCAAAATAATCAGCTTCAAGAGATATGGGTATATGTATATCATGCTGCACATGTATTTCAAATGAAGGAATAGGATAAACATCAATAAAACAAGAAGAATGTAGATTTTATTCTTCTAAAGAGGGATATGTACTTGAAGGTTTATGATCATCGGAATAGACAAAACAAAAAATAATTCTTTTGACATGCAATGAGAAAGATAGGAAAGAACTAATGAATAAGAACAAAACATCATGGAGGAAAGTAACAAGCTGATACCCAGTATTTCCATTTGGATTCTTCATTTTTCTGTCAACAAAATTCTCCTTGAGGTGGAATCTTTAATCGTGGAGTCGCCGATGAAAAATTGTAGTCTAAAATATTTTCTGACTTTGTGCACCTCTCAAAATCAGATGAATAATGATATCCCAGGGAAGATATACTTCAGCTTCATCCCCGACAACGAAGACAAAGATGTTAGTGCCATAAATTGTTCTTAGACTACTAGAAGAACAAGCCAACACAATCTCAAAAATAAAATTAAATAAAATAGGTTTTAGAGTTTTGGTTTTAAAAACTTCATCGGCAAGGAGGAAATAAACATCCACAAGCTAATATAGAACTGAATCATGCAATTTGGATAAACTGGGGATCAAACACATCCCAATAAGCCATAAACATTACACATGAAATACTAATTCCACCCGCAGGCTACAAGCATTTACATGAATAAACCTTTAAACAGAAAATGAAATTGTAGAGTGAGCAATCAAACAGATCAGAAATGAAAAATCATGACAGGTAAAAGGGCTTATAATTTTATATATAATCAATAACATTCATCCACTTACATAAGAGTTATAAATTCTATCTTGAGAAATCAAAGCTCCAAAAGCCTCTCCTTGAGTGAAAAATCCCACCCAAAACTGTATGTTTGTCTTCCTTTTATCATTAAAAAAGTAAAGTAGTTCCATAAATACCTTCTAGGTCAAAATTTGAAACAGTTACATCAATTAGTTACATGATAACTCAAAATCTTTAAAGACAATTAACCCAAAAATAACAAATCGGATTTGGGGAAATTTGACGAATTTATGGAAATTTGGGTCTCAAAGATGCCTCCATATCTCTCGATACGGGACACCTGTGCAAAAACTGAGAGAATTTTTTTAAATGAGTATATTATTAACAAAAACCTCTCTTTGTTTTTCAAAATTCCCCTTCAATTGATCAGAATACGTGCTACAAATTTGTGACTAAAACAGGAAATTATTAAATAATTCAAACCCTGAAAATAGGCCACAAAGATGAATTCAAATATCTTAAACGATAACAGATGTTACAAAATGGAGAGAGGTTTTTATCAATGATTATGTTGTGGACAAAAAACCTCTTTTTTTTCCTGAATTGATTTCCATCTTCTCCTAATCTACTCCCAATGACAATGACAAAAACATGAAAAACTGAGCTGCTACAGAAATCTCATCATGAAAATATTTGACAAAGGACTAAAAAATGAGAGTTAGATTATAAATCAAAACTTGGAATAAACTTTGATTATAATTTTTTGAAAGCTTAAAGATGTACATATTAACTAATAAGCCCAAAAGACAAACCTTAAAACTAAAATAATGAAATAATTCAACCATTAAAAGCATTAAATCCAACCAAAATTATTGATTGTCAAAAATTCTTAAAATCAACATAAAATGTAAAATCATTTTAAACCAATGGTTGAAAATTAGGACAAAAATAACAAATAAACTAAGAACAAGATCTAGTTATAAAGCTATGTATGAGTGAGATATGTGTTATTAACTAGCAATTTCCCCAATAAGGTGCAATAATATGTCGATAAGTTGGAGGGTTGGAAGGTAAAGAAGGTTGAAAATGAGAAATAAAACCAAGTTGGTTTAGAACTGATGTACTTGTGTTTATCAACATCTCAACCAATATCTTTGTAGCTTTATTTGGATGAATATGAAGAGAAACAAGGGATTCCATATTATTACTTACAACATCTATTGTACTTCCACTACCAAAGACTAGGGATGATCGGAATTAATAGAACCCACGAGATGACCATATCTATGTTGGATTATTCGACAATACTGCGAGGGGGGGTGAATCAAAATTGTATTTTTCTTTTAAAATAAAAAAACACAAAATGAATCAAACATGTTATGGTACAAATTTTATCGTGGAAAATTCAAAAAGAAAACCACCAATTCAAACTCATTAATAAGATGCATCTACAAAATTGCTTGATTTGCTACTACAAAAAGGATGCAGCAACATCCTGGGTTTCTGTCTTCTACAACAGACAAGGATGCTCCAACACCCTGTGTTTCTACCTTCTAAAATAGACAAGGATGATCCCACACCCTGGGTTTCTTCCTTATACAATAGACAAGGATGCTACAACACCCTTTTCAAACTTATAGCCTGCCCAAGCACGACCCCACTACTACATTTTGACCAAAAATCCGACGGCCGTCATGTCAAATTTTCGACACTTCCCTGTCGCATGTACGACACTTTGGTTTTTTTATAAGCGTCAGAAACTTGTCGTCGGGTATCCGACACCCAGGTAACCGTCGGTTAAGCGACACTTAACTAACCGTCGATTGAATGTACATCGTCGGTTATCCGACACTTATTAAGCAATGATGACAAAATTTTTTAACAACATTGACACCTACCGACGTCGCTTAACCGACACCTCCAGGACATATGTGTCGCATAACCGACAGATCTAGGTGGCGCATAACCAACGGCAATGTATTTTTAAAATACACAGGTGTCGCTTAACCGACACCTATAGGCATCGGTTAAGCGACGCCTATGTATTTTTTTTTTTTTAAATATTGTGAAAATTACCTTATTTCCCCTAATGTTTTGTGCTAGTAAGAATCTACCTTGTCACTTCATGAAATAAAACTTTACTCTTATATAATCTCTCATGTCTCTTTTTGATATAATAATATACGAACGTATATATGCATATAGATACATGTCATGCAACCCATACCAGATTTCGAATACATCATCCCTGTACCTGCACATGCTCTCGTAGCCACAAACCCTGGCAACCTTGAATACTATTTATAATAAGAAACTAGCATCCATGCTAAGTTCTAACCTTAATAAGCAGGTATCAAATTATCAAAATACAAAAGACCTCTGCAAGTACTTTGTCATTCAAGCATACAATGAGGCTGAAATGTTTATATGCTTCATAAAAGAATAACGCTTGAGACACAAATTTGATAAACATCAGGAATATGTTTAGTGGAATGTGATTCATACATTGTAAAATTTAAATAACCTTCAACTATTTCACCCTTCTAATATCCCAGTACTTTTGCAGTCTCATAAGAATAAAATGCAGAATAGAACTTAGAAGTCTCACCTTGACTACATCATGAACACCAAAAAGACCTGTATCCTTGTAATTTGTGTTGAAAGCCATTATATGGTCTACTAGATCATCTGTTGCAACCTTTTGTGCAAGTTCCGACCTATTATCAAAGTATTGAAAATTTATTTGTATACAAACTTCAAAAGAAAGAATACAAAGTTCAATCATCCATTGTAATTAGCACTCATAATAGCATAGCAAATATCAAGCTCACCCCATGTTTGCACCTGCCCCAGCATTCTTGTTCCATGTCCCCAGCAATGTTTGCAAAACCGTCAATGCAATAGAATCTGGATCTGTCCATGAAGCTCCCTTAAAATCTACAGCGATTTGTGCCAATGGCATATCATCGTTTACAGTGCGAACCTGAGTGGCAATCAAATTCAGGGTGCATTAGAGGATTGAATTTCTAAGAAAACTCTAGATCCACTACAAAACCATGCTCTTGAGACGGTAATAACAAACAATTTTCAATTGAACTTTTCTGACCTCCGATCCGGTGAAGACAGCCGGTTCTCTCTCCACAAGGTCTGCTGCAGTTATAGGATCAGTAGACAGGTTTGTGAACAATCTTTTCACTTGTTATAC
>LPNX011142471.1:0-10409 GCA_001517045.1 Pseudotsuga menziesii | reverse complement strand
TTGTATATAAATAGTTATAATAATATGATTATTAGATATGTAAACACTTATGATTTATAACCTGTGAGATATGAAGGTAAGTTAATATGTAATTCTAATATATATATATATATAGTTAAATTGATTATTGGTTAAGTTTGTTTGAAGAATCCTTTAACTTTGTTTCCAAGGTATACTAATAGCACAAATAGAAAAACAACATATAATATTACTTTTCCTATGTGAACCTGTTTACAAGATATGATAAGAATATCGAAAGATAGGGTGTTCAAGATAAAATTAGTTGTTTAACAAAATGATTTAGAATAAAATATTAGTAAGCCTAAACGTAGTGAAACTTAGAAGAAAAATTGGATAATGGCCTTAAAAAGCATAAGAAATTTTCTACAAATTTACTTTACGAAATATCTCTTGACCTTTTAAACTTTGGAGGCTTTCTCTTGACCGATGATTTCTTTTGTGGGTTCATACGTGGCCATCACATATGTCCATCAAATTCAAGCTTTGTGGATTTTCTCCTAACTGTTGATTTCTTTGTGGATTTTCTCCTGAGTCTTCTGTTTATATGTATCATATGCTTGGAAATATGTTTCCATCAATGACAGCCAATTCACACTCTGATATGTTTCCATATCTCCGCAAAACCTCCAAAAAAATATTTTCCTCCCATGGATTTTTAGGAATAAACCAACACTCTATTTCTCTATGGAGTTGATGAGAGTTCGTTCTAATATTGACTATATTAATTTTATTTCATGATCTAGTTAATACACCAAGATATACTTCTCATCTTCCAAGTTATGATTAATGACCTCATTATAGTATCTTAATTTTCTCTTAACCGCTAATTTTTCCTCACACCATAATTTATCGTTAGAATTAAAAGTAATAATATTTTTTGCATTACCAATGTTTTGCGAAATGTCGTTTTCATCAATGCCCCAATGGGTTAACCAAGCCATGGTATCTTTACACCCATGGTGTAGTTGGTAGTCTCTAGCTTCCCATCTTATTTATCTTATGCTTGTACATCATGTGCCTAGCCGTAGCCATGCTCTTGATGGGGAAAGATCCACTTCTAAGAGGAGAATATGATAAGGCATGTTTCTTTTAATTTTGAGCTTATAACTTAGTACCAACAATACCATTAATTAAACATTAAAAAAAGATATTTTGGTCTTCCACCATTAAAAAATGAGAAGATAAATTAATTTAACCCTTTTATTATACATTTTTAGTACATTTAAAATATATGTTAAAATTACTTTAAAGTTTACTTATAAAATTATTTTCAATTATAAATTATTTTTTTACTGAATTTCAACGCTCGAACCTTCTCCAAAGGCCGGTTTCAATTGTGGAGAGCCCTTCACCGTTATGTTTTTATTGAATTCCAATGCTCGAATCTTATCCAATGGTTAAGAAGACTATTGTTGCAGCGTTGCTTCAAATTTGGTTTATCGAATCTCGTTGATTGACCATGAAGAATAATTGGGCAACTGTGTGATCACATTTAGAGAGGCTTACCAGAGAAGATTTTGGTACCACTTCTTGAAAGGATTAGCTAGTCCTCAAGTGGGATACACACTGGCAAGAATACAGCAAAGCTGTATAGCTATAGAGATCATCAAATTTGTTGTTGAGAAGATTCACAATGGTTTCCATGAGGAGAATATTTCCACATGTGTTGGAGTGGATTCTCGGAATTTGCCACGGCATTTCCTTTATTGAGCCTCGATGGGATAGCCTTTCTTTTATGATCTATATGGAATTCTGAAGATGTGTAAAAATAGGCGGAGGTGAAGTAAATCAATGAGGATTTTTCCAATATAAATATCTGGTCAGAAACAATTCGTCAGAGTACCACTACCCATTTCCTGAAAGGGGCTTCTGCTAAATCAATATGTTGATTCAGGGTTGTGGGTGTCTATTTCATCAGTCCCCAATCAGGAAATGAGATGATTTAAGGGTATTCTTCCCACGAGGACCGTGGCTTCCTTGATTGTTTGTCCACATCATTCAAGTCCCATTCCTTCCCGATAATACTTTTTCATGGAGCCTCTGGATGACCTCCCCGCTTCCACATTTCGTTAAAGAAACCAAAGCATTCAATGCCTTAAAAAATGATTACCGCTTCACATTCAGTAAAAGAAACCAGAGCATTCTATTGAAGGATTATTAAAGACTGAGAGAATTGGGCATTGAATCAAAATATCGAAGATGGAAAGAATTAGGTATTGAATTTCTTTGCTCAGTTATTCTCTGCTTGGTTATGCTTTTAGATAAAATACAATAGGCTNGGCATTGAATCAAAATATCGAAGATGGAAAGAATTAGGTATTGAATTTCTTTGCTCAGTTATTCTCTGCTTGGTTATGCTTTTAGATAAAATACAATAGGATTGATTGTAAAGATTGATGCAATCCACTGGGTCAATTGAAAAGATGCCACGACCATTCTTGGACTGGTTAATGTTTATGCTGCTATAAAATAGGCCCGATAGAAAACGTTGAGAGGCCACTGGGTTCATTGAAAAGTTGCATTGTCCACGCCATGGTAAGAGTCTCCTGATAAATTACAAAAGTTGTCAAGCCAAGGGCATTGACATGGCTTTAAATGGCATGGATTATTAATAAAGATTGATGTTTATGACATGGTAAGAGTTTGTTGATAAATTACAAAAGTTGTCAAGCCAAGGGCCTTGACGTGGATTTCATGGCATGCATTATTAATAAATATTGATGGTAATGAGCAAAAGTATGAGAGTCCTTCTTATTGTGTGAGAGTTTTTATGACCAATAATGTGAGTTTTGTGTCTCTTCTATTCTTGAGGGACCTGTAGGAGATTTTTGGAGAGTGTTTGTGAGAGATTTTGCTTTATTTTTTTCCTTTGTTTGTGTGAATAAATGCCATTATTAATGGCCGTTTGCATGAATAAATGTCATTATTAAGGCCAAAATAAAAGTCTTGCAGTAATGTATTTAATGGCGTTCTTGAATTTATTTAATACCTATGGTGCACTTAACCTTTAAAAACAGAGAAGTGGGAAAAAGTGTGTACCTGCTTGCCAATAGATTATGCTGCTATGTTTATCTTGGCATCCTCCAATAAAACAAGATTTTTGCAAAACCTAATTTACAAAATAAATACCCAAAAATCACATAAACATTACATCAAACATTGGAATAAAATGCATTTGAAATACCATCATCAAAAACATTTACTTGAGTAAAAAAGAGCAGGTAGTCAATATTTATAAACTACCCACAAATCTCATATATGTCTCCGACATATGTCTCCAGACAAGAAGGGTCAATCACAAACTATTGAAGCTATCAATAACAACCAAAACCAAGTATTGTATGTTGCTATAGGATCCTAAAACATAATGCTTTAAGATCCCAAAACCTTAATGCTTTAAGATCCCTCTACAACATCATTAAATAATTTATCGCAAAATTGTTATTTAGGCCATTAATAATGACATTTATTCACACAAAAAAGGAAGAGAAAAGGAAGAAAAGAGAGCTAAGAAGACTCTCACAAACACTCTCTAGGTCGTCAAAATTGTCACACACTAAGCAAAAAAGTGCCCTTAAAAGTGTCACACAATAAGGAGACTCGCAAAAATTCTTGGCCATTCAAACTCTCACGCACTCACATAGTAAGGGGGGCTCTCATACTCATTCACATCAATCTTTATTAATAATCCATGCCATGGAAGCCACTTAAAGGCCCTTGGCTGGATAACTTTTGTAATTTATCAGCAAACTGTTTCCATGGTAAGGGCATGGCAGCTTTTCTATCGACCGAGTGGCCTCTCAATATTTTTCATCTGGCCTGTTGTATAGCCACTACAACCATAACCAGGCCAAGAAAGGCTCTGTCATGTTTTCAATCGAGGCTTGTATCAATCTTTTCGATTCAGCCTATCGTATTGCCACTCAAAGCATAACTAGGAAGGAAGAGAATAGCCAACCAAAGAAAAGAACAAAAAATATGCTACCTCATAAAATTATAAAGAACCCGCATAACTTGATTCAATACCCAATTCTTACCATCTTCTCCATTTTGATTCAATTCCCAATTCTCTCCATCTTCGATAAGCCCATTGAAGGCAAATGCTATGGTTTCTTTAACGGAATGAGGAAGCGCTAATCCTTTTGAAAGGCATTAAATGCCATGTTTTCTTTAACGTAATGTGGAAGCGGGGAGGCTAGGACTCTCTCGCACTTGTATGACCTCGTCCAAGAATCAAAACTTCCTCATGTTTGTGCAACTTTTATTTTGTGTTTCATAATAGTAGCAGAGTTTAAAGTGTGCATTATTTGCACTAATATGTATCATTTCAGTGCTTGGTTTCTTGTTCTCACAAAGTTTTAAGAAACTGCCTAGTTCTGGATCTGTTCCCTCGATGGGAAAGATTTGTTGTAGATGGCATGCCTATGGTCTCACTGTGAGATGGGAGGTCTACATTGGCCCTAGTCTTTCCCTTATGTTTTTAACTATTGCAGGCTATGGGAGGCAATCTTTTTCCACAAGCTAGAACTGTTAGTCTTTGATTGGAATTTTTTGAACTTTATTGTGGTGGGCTTATTCCAGGCAACTTAATTTTGTTTAGATTTATTAATAGGTTTTTGGATGATGGTCTTTGTGTTATCAAGAAACTGGACTCTTTCTTGATTTAGATTTCTAAACTTTGGTCCTTGCAGCCAATTTACTTCTTACTTAATTTACATTCATTATTGCTAACATTCTACGACTCACCTCCTTCACATAAAACAAATGGTGGAGCTATGATAGCGCCTTGTTTTCAGTGACCTCGCTCTTCCCTTGGGTTGGTATATTAATGTTTTTTATCATTAGTTAAAGTAGAGTTAAAAGTGAGAAGTGATTTTGCACAGAGGTAGCTCTAATCATGATGGTATTTATTTAGTCTTTATAGATTTATCGAGGCCCACAAGAATTCTATAATTTGTTTGAAGACTTATAATATCTAGTACATAACAAGTTTAGATGTAGTATATTATAAAATTGTAATAGTGAGTGAATTTTTTTGGATTCTGTTGTAATAAATTGAAGTTAATGTGTAAGGTGGTGTTTACATTGTCAAATTTCCCAGGTTTTATGTGGTTTCTTGCGAATTGTGTTGTTATAAGAAATTGAAAGGGTTTGTGGCTTCTTGTGAATGCCTTCTTGTCAATTCTGTGGTTAAAAGAAATTGAAAATGCTCTTATCCAATGAATGAGAAATGAAGTAAGGCATGACTTCCGCTAAAAATTTTGATGTTTTTGAATGAATAATATGATAAAGTGACCACCTATGGAGTGATTGCAGGGATGGGAAATTCTGGCCATGAGGAGTGCTAAAGTTCTAGGACTATAATGAGTTAAGAAGATATGAGGAAAACATCTCATGCACATAAAGTTGTCACCACGACGAAGTGGTGATGGAGGTAGTGGATGAAAGCTACCTAATTTCCCCCAGGCTAGTGAGGGACCACTATGCATTCTGGGGACGCCTAGATGTAAGACATTTTGGTTAAGACTCGTTTCGCACACATTGAGAGGACTGTCATAAGAGTGGGGGACTCTGTTAAGAGAATAACCTCTAGGCGCTGTGGGGGTGTGTGAGAAAGGAAGTGCCTCAGCTTGGTGAAGCACCTTGAAGAGCACAAAAAGGAGATACGCTTAAGGAAGGGTATCATCCTTGTGTTGGGTGGCTTGAATCAGTACTTGGAGTGCTGCGATGGAGGACATCCAGAGAAAAGAATGATGGGAAAGCACCCTGAAGATCACAAAAAGGAGATACGCCTAAGGAAGGGTATCATCCTTGTGTTGGGTGGCTTGGATAGGTACTTGGAGTACTGTTAACACTTGGAGTGCTGGGATAGAGAACATCCCAAAAAGGAGATACGCCTAAGGAAGGGTATCATCCTTGTGTTGGGTGGCTTGGATAGGTACTTGGAGTACTGTTAACACTTGGAGTGCTGGGATAGAGAACATCCAAAGAAAAGAATAATGCCGGGAAGAGGTATGTGCATTATAGGTAAACTTGTACCTATGAGGTAATATGTCTATTTATTGGAAAACGGACTCACATGTATATTGGAACCACTGTGGATTGTGAAAATTGCATAATGTTGGTTTATGAGTTTTACATTGTTTCAATGTCGATATTAGTCTACGTGCATATATATGATTTTAAATGCAGGATGATGACAGGAAATACCAAACAAAGCAAGGATGACTCAAAAGAGAAGGAAAACTATTAAAGGACAACAACACCGAGGATGGTGTTAATTTTAGGGGGGGAAGACGTAATGTTCCTCCAATATACCCCTAAGCATTTTGCATTTTTGAATGTTATTGTATGAGGGCTTCTGGGTGAGGAGCTCAAGTGCCAAGGCCCCACGAGAAGAAACCTAAAAGTTAGGCAAATCAATTTCCTATGTCATAAACATCAAGACAAAAGAAAAAATAAGATAGATTAAAGACAAGTATTTAGTCCATCTGTAAGACAAATAATAGATCAAAAGGAATATGATATAAAGTATAAGATAAATAAAGACATGGATTATTATTTTAGGTTTAAGTCAAGATTTAAACCTTACATATTTTATATCCTTCAGCTAAAGGCTCAAATTCTAACTAAATCGTCCATAACTTCGGGTTTTAATCTTGCCATGATGGAAGAAAAGGTTCAGCATGAATAATGGGAATAAATCCTCCATGAAATTTGACAGCCGTGACCAAAATTTAGGGCTGAAACGGTTGCCTTAATCTAGCTTGAAAATCTGCGGGGAAATTACAACAGCGAATACTATGTTTATCATTTCTAGCCGAGGTAGTGGAAGACCATGGCACTTATCATTCAACGAGGAATACTATATTAGGGGGGAATTGGAGCTGAAGAGGGGAGATCCAAAAAGTAAAATAACCAGCTCTAGACTCGTATATGTTGTGTGATTTCGTGGTGGTATTGCAGCCAGTTCCCAACCCTCCGTTCTTCTCCAAACAAGATATGCTTGAATGGGATCTCATCTCTAATGAAGGGATTTGATTTAGTGCCTCAATTCCACGTCGCCATCATCGGTAGAAAATCCTCTAAACGAGATCTATGTCAAGGGTTTTCTTTTTTTAATTAGACAAGAGGATCAGCTCATCCTGCAAATTGGCGATAGGGAAGGGCACCTCATGATCAGAGTGGTAATGCACTCGAGAGAGGAGAATTATGGGTCTGCAATTTCCTTGTTCCTATGGCAGCTGGAGTTCGAAAGGTAAAGATGGAAGTGAGCGTGATTCAGAGATCTTTTTACTGAGAGCGAGGGTGATTATTTTGATTGTGACTGTCTCCATCACCGAACCTCTCCTAAGATCGGCACCTGGGTATGCGTTTTTCCTTGTCAGCTGCATATCAGAGTGTTGCCACCTTCCAACACTGTGCGCGCTTCCTGGTTGAGAACATTCAGCAGCGGCCTGGGTATTAGCACTTTAAACCCTCAAACTTGAATGCTAGTTTCTTTATTTGGTTTGATCGCTCAGTAATATTGGCTTGATCGCTATTTGGTTAGATAGCCTAGTAATACACTGGGCTAAGTTTAAGATTTTAACCCTCGACCCATGTCCTCAGTAAACCAAAAGAAATTCCTGGTGTGTTAACCTCAATTCGATGCATTATCGAGGCCTCGGTTGAAACCACAAAATGGGATGGGCTACTCTTGTTCCTAGTTTTTAAGAGTAGCCATAGCTGAAACCGTAAAATAGGATGGGATATTCTTGTTTTTGAACTCGCATGTCAGCTTCTAATGGATGTCCCAAGCCTATTTGGGATTTGGGTTTTCGTTTAGAGAGACTCCTATGTGCATGTTTGGGTTCAATAGAGAAATTTAGGTAAAGTCTGTTTTCTCATGGTAGCGTAAAATAAATAAATTGGTAAAACCGCATGAGTTGTTTCTTGTAATGTGTATTTCCTATGGATTATACAATAAAAGGATGAGCGAAACAGAATTGGTAAGCCCAAAGTTCGGATTCTTCCCTCGATGATATAAACCTAATCATAGTGGATTTTTCAACTCATGTAAAATATAATGCAGCATACAAACATATTTGAATATCTATGGTTTTGGGGTTTATTGTTAGTCTCCGGTTAACTTATCCGCTGCGATAGAAGATAATGAGCACGCACAATAATGAAAGAAGAATCCATCCACACAATTAAATATTACATGAACATATATTATAGCCTCAATAGATACAAACTTAGGGTTATCCTAATGTGGAACAGTGCAGGAGTTATCACTTGTGGTTTCTCGATGAAATTAATTATTATCTGAGCATACAATATAGTCTTAAGAGAAAAAGTTGGGTATGGTGCTCACTTAGGAACAGTGATATGATATATTATATCATATAGTTATGTTTGGTGTAATATACCTTATCCANGAGCATACAATATAGTCTTAAGAGAAAAAGTTGGGTATGGTGCTCACTTAGGAACAGTGATATGATATATTATATCATATAGTTATGTTTGGTGTAATATACCTTGTCCAATATTGCGTCGAAGCTATAGAATAAAATTGTGATAATACTGGAAGGGTGCAAATGGATCACCTTCATTCAATCATGGTCTTTCATATGATAAGAAAAAAGAATGGTAACAATGACGTTGCGGACTGTAATTATTCTTGAAGGATAAATATTACAAGATGATACAGTTTGGTGAACGTAGCATGCGGACGAGGTGAACCACGTGAATATGGTTGTTTGGTTTTTTGTATTCTTTTTTATGTTGTGCATGCTCCTTTTCTTTTGATGTTAGTATAATTGTTTATTGGTGAAAATGTTACTAACTCTATTTGCGGACATTCATTTTTAGAAGCACATTACATTACATGATCTGTTTTGTGATTTTGTGTTTTCGTGTTGTNTTTTGATGTTAGTATAATTGTTTATTGGTGAAAATGTTACTAACTCTATTTGCGGACATTCATTTTTAGAAGCACATTACATTACATGATCTGTTTTGTGATTTTGTGTTTTGGTGTTGTACGTTCTATGTTTTTCTCATATAATGATGGTAATAGTGGAGGGGATTGATATGAGGGTTTTACGTACAAATCTACTGTATTCAATGTGTATAATTTGTTAGATGGACTAATAATCTGAATAGTGTTTATCTGATAAGTGATTGGATATGCTCCATTAAAATGCCGCCACTAACCCGATTGACTCTTTACGTAAGTAACAGCAAAAATAAAATATTACCCCCTCTTTACACATAATTGCATCGAGGTATAACAAGTATATCACAATGTTCAAGGTGGATTTCATTAAGCTCTCATTGTTGGATCTGTTATAGATTTATTTTAAAGCCCTAGCTTAAATAAATCAGCCAATTATTATTGAAAGGCTTCAGGTTTTGAAATACTGACTTGATTATTATTTAACTTACAACTTTAATCCTTTGTATAAAAATAGTTATAATAATATGATTAGTAGATATGTAAACACTTACGATTTATAACGTGTGAGATAATAAGGTAAGTTAAATTGATTATTGTTTAAGTTTGTTTGACAAATGTAAACTATAAATAATCTTCTACATGAATATAGGTTTTCAAAAATTGAAATAATAAGATTCCTTTAACTCTGTTTCGAAGGTATACTAATAGCACAAAGAGAAAAAAAACATATAATTATTTTTCCTATGTCAACCTATTTACAAGATATGATAAGAATATCGAAAGATAGGGTTTTCAAGATGAGATTAGTTGTTTAACAAAATGCTTTAGAATAAAATATTAGTAAGCCTAAACGTAGTGAAACTTAGAAGAAAAACTGTATAATGGACTTAAAAAGCATAAGCAATTTTCTACAGATTTACTTTACCGAATAGCTCTTGACCTTTTAAACTTTGGAGGCTTTCTCTTGACCGATGATTTCTTTTGTGGGTTCATACATGACTGTCACATATGTCCATCAAATTCAAGCTTTGCGGATTTTCTCCTAACTGTTGATTTCTTTGTGGATTTTCTCCCGAGTCCTCTATTTATCTGTATCATATGCTTGGAAATATGTTGCCATCAATGACAATCAATTTACACTCTGATATGTTTCCATATCACCGCAAAACCTCCAAAAAAACCTTTTCCTCCCATGGATTTTTAGGAATAAACCAACACTCTATTTCTCTATGGAGTAGATGAGAGTTCGTTCTAATCTTGGCTATATTAATTTTATTTCATGATCTAGTTAATACACCGATATATACTTAATGTCTTCCAAGTTATGATTAATGACCTTGTTATAGTATCTTAATTTTCTCTTAACGGCTAATTTTTCCTCACACCATAATTTATCTTTAAACTTAGAAGTAATAATATTTTTTGCATTATCAATGTTTTG
>LPNX011142469.1:0-23890 GCA_001517045.1 Pseudotsuga menziesii | reverse complement strand
CCCTATCCAGCTGTACGAAGAAAAGAACCACTTATTGAGCCTCCTTCAAGGGAAAACGCCCTCCTCAAAGAGCAGCCATGACAAACGTGGGTGGGGCCAGTGATCTGGCAACTACACAGCCAAAGAAGGATACAAAGTCTTCACAACAGCGCCCCACGTTGCCCCCAATCCAGCTGCGTGGACCTTCATCTGGCATTATCCTTTTGTGCCCAAGATTGATTTCTTCTGTTGGACAGCAGCTCACAAAAGCATTCTGACTGGGGAGAACTTAAAAAATGGAGGCATGGAAGGTCCATCGCGTTGCCCCCTATGCTGCTCTGATGAAGAGACTATAGACCACCTTCTCCTAAATTGTCCCTTCTCCAAATAAATTTGGGCGGAGGTCCTTCTCCTCAACATTGAAGATCTAACCGTCCACCAAAACATTAATGAGCTCTTTGCAACTTGGGCCATCAGCTCGCCCTTTGGCCTTCACAAAAAAGATCTCCTGAAAACAATTTGGATGTGGGCCCCCAAAGCCATATGCTGGAAGATTTGGCTGGAGCGCAATAGCCGAGTCTTCAGGAACGACAGGAACCCCAGTCTCAGGATTGCAACCAAGTGCAAAGCCCTCCTGGGGGAGTTTTCGGAAACCAAAAGTCAGCTTAAGAACTCCAGTGCCCTTGATCCTCAAGAAAAAAGATGGCTGGCCCAATTCCGGCACTCTGAGCCAATTTCCATTTCTCCCATCCCCAAAACGGCAAATTGGGAAATCCGGCTCGAAGAAAATGACTTCCTTCTGTGGATATCTACTCTTTCAGATCACTTCCTCTTCTTTGACGGAGCCTCAAAAGGCAACCCTGGGCAAGCTGGAGGAGGAGGGGTCCTCCTCTCAACCGAGAACTCGGTCTTAGCCTCCTATGCTTGGGGCTTAGGCTCAACGACCAACAACATGGCGGAGGCTCTGGCCTTGTGGCAAGGACTCAAGCAGGCCCAGGAGATGAACGTTCACTCTCTGGCAGTTTTTGGGGATTCAAAAATTATTATCCAGGCTATGAGAACCAAAAAATTGCCCCCCAACATCTTCCTAACAGCAATCATCAAAAAAATCCGTCTCTTGGCCGCTAAATTCACCACAATCTCCTTCTTCCACATTTTGCGTGGACTTAATGCCCAAGCGGACAAAGAAGCCAACAAAGCAGCCGTGATGGACATGAAAACGCTGACTGTAAATGGTAGAGATTCTATCTGCTTTTTTCCTTAATTCGATGCTGTCAGGCATCTAATCTGAAGGAAATCTCTCAGGACAGGCGCGGGATCCTCTCATGATTCGATGTTGACTCTTTCTAGCGCGATCTGGATCCGTCTCCTTGCTCACGAGCCTCGTTTGCCCCAGCTCAAGAATATATTGGGCCTCTTGCCCCCTTTTCTGAGCATTCTAGTGAGCGTCCAAGGCTCTGCGTTCAGCTTCCTCCAAAGCTCCTTCGACTGCTTCCTCAAGCTCATTCGATAGCTCCTTCGACTGCGCCGTCCTCGAGCCAGCTCCCAACACCAGCATCAATCCATGGCTTCTGCTGGTTCGTCCTCCAATCCAAAATCTGATGAAGATAGAATTGCAAGAATCCAAGCCTCACTGGACGCCCTCAAGCTTAAGACGGATGATCAAGGAACCTCAATCAATGCCAACGCTGCTGATGCACGAAACCAGTGGAGGCTCTTCGCCATTGAGCTGCAGACTCTCAAGGACGGTCTCAAAGACACCAAAGGAGATGTAAACTACTACAAGGATGTGATCTTTACTGAGTTCAAAGATGCGGCAAACGTCACTGGCAATTTTGGTACCCGAATCGCTGCTCTGGAATCAGCAGTCCAAAAGATCTTGGAGAAGCTCAAATAATCCCTCTTTACTCTTCCAGCGCTTTAACCTCTCTTGCTGTTCTGTTAGATACAGTTTTTAATTCTGCAATGTTCTCCTTCAGCTTAGTTGTCTAGTCAATTTCAGCTTTAAATGGACCTCTTGATATTTTCCAAATACTCAGGAACTTCTCCAGCTTGATGTTCTCAGCACCCGGTGGCTGATTCACCGGTTTTAATTAATCTTCCCATTGTTATTGTCTAAAAAAAACAAAATGAAAACCTAAAAGTTAAAAACCTTAAAATTATGTCATTTGTTATTATTAATGAATTGTAATTTTAGCTATAATTAAGTTTTATTGAAAGGTGACCATTTAGCTTAAATTTAGGATATCAAAGATTGAAATGTTGATTTATAACTAATTTCAAACCCTAAAGTATTAAATTGATTTTAAAGCCCTAAAGTTTTAAAAACCTAAAGTTTTAAATTAATATTATTACTAACAATTTTAAACTTTCAAAATAAATTTAAAAACATAAAGATTTAATTTTATTATTAATGAAAAGCATTTAAAAACTAACGCTATTAAATTTATTAATGAATTTTAATTATAATTAAATTTTTTGAAAGGTGTTCTTTTAGTTTTTTAATTTTAGGAGTTGTTTAAATTTTAAAGGTTTTTACTAAAAATCCTAAAGTTTTTAAATTTCTTATTATTAATCGCACATTTAAAAACCTTGATAATAAATTTTAATCCTAAGGTAAATAACAAATTTTATTTTAATTTTAATTAAGGAGAAATAGGAGGATTTCTAAGGTTTTTAAATTATTTTTAACCCTAAAGTTTTTAAACTGATTTAAAAAGATCTTTCAATTTTAATTTTAAAATATTGGGATATATTAAATTAAGATCCCCCACATATGAGCTTGCCAAACACGTAGCCAAGGTTTTAGGTCCCTTGGTCGGCAATACTAGTTCCTTCATTAAGAACTCAAGCCATTTTGTCGAACTAATTAAAGATGAGAAATTAGAACCTAATGACATGATTTTAAGCTTTGACGTGGTCTCACTCTTCACAAAGATACCTTTAGAGGAAGCAATCCAAGTTATCAAGGATGCTACCGACCCCCACACAGCCAAGCTTGCAGAAATCTGCTTAAGATCAACCTTCTTCAGCTTCCAAGGTGAATTTTATGAGCAAACCACAGGTGTAGCTATGGGATCCCCCCTCTCACCCATTGTTGCAAACCTCTTTATGGAAAAATTTGAGAAAGAAGCCTTGGACTCCTTTCCTCTAAAACCATCAAGATGGAAAAGGTACGTGGATGACATGAATGTGGTTTGGCCACATGGTGAAGAGGAACTCATGAAGTTCCTAACACACCTGAATAGTATCTCCCCCAACATCAAATTCACAATGGAACTTGAGGTAAACAAGAGCATCCCATTTCTTGATGTCCTCCTTACGAGAAAAGAAGATGGCACTCTAGGATATGAGGTGTTCCGTAAAAAGACGCACACGGATAGCTACCTCCATGCAGACTCCCACCACCATCCTTCCCAGAAGATAGGTGTTCTCAATACCCTGGTAGTGAGAGCCTCGAGGATCGCAGATTCGGAACATATTGATAAAGAGAAAGACCACCTCAAAGAAGTCTTCACAAACATAGGCTACAAACCCAAGGTCATCGCGAAGACCCTCGGCAAAACCCACAACAAGAACCTGACGGGTGTGAAAACCTCTGACAACAAGACCACCACCAACCCACGTGCTTACTTACCATATATACAAGGGGTGACTGATAAGATCGCTAGAATTCTCAACAAGAAAAACATCATGACTTCATTTAAACCCCTAGAGACCATTAAGAAACGAATGAGATCCGTTAAAGATCCAGTTGATCATACACAATTCAGAGGGGTTTATAAGATCCCGTGCTCGTGCAAGATGAGCTATATAGGTGAGACGGGACGTTCTTTCCACACGCGACTAAAAGAGCATGGGGCGGACATTAGAAAAGAACGTATCCGCTCCTCAGCCCTGGCAGAACATGTAGCCAAAACCAAGTATCACATCTGCCTAGAAGATACCATTATCCTCGCGAAAGAAGATCACTATTTTAAAAGAAAATTTCGAGAGGCCCTAGAGATTACCAAACTCCCACACAACCTAAACAGGGATGGTGGCCTCGAGGTGAGCACTAGTTGGCTTCCCGCTATTCTCAATCGGAAAGGCCACTCTGTCCCTTAACCGGTTTCCCTCTGCCCCTTTTCCTCTTTCAAGCCCTTCCCCTTTATCTCCTTGTCCTCCTTCCTTGTCGTTAGTAAAACCTTAATTTAATATATCCCAATATTTTAAAATTAAAATTGAAAGATCTTTTTAAATCAGTTTAAAAACTTTAGGGTTAAAAATAATTTAAAAACCTTAAAAATCCTCCTATTTCTCCTTAATTAAAATTTAAAATAAAATTTGTTATTTACCTTAGGATTAAAATTTATTATCAAGGTTTTTAAATGTGCAATTAATAATAAGAAATTTAAAAACTTTAGGATTTTTAGTAAAAACCTTTAAAATTTAAACAACTCCTAAAATTAAAAAACTAAAAGAACAACTTTCAAAAAATTTAATTATAATTAAAATTCATTAATAAATTTAATAGCGTTAGTTTTTAAATGGTTTTCATTAATAATAAAATTAAACCTTTATGTTTTTAAATTTATTTTGAAAGTTTAAAATTGTTAGTAATAATATTAATTTAAAACTTTAGGTTTTTAAAACTTTAGGGCTTTAAAATCAATTTAATACTTTAGGGTTTGAAATTAATTATAAATCAACATTTCAATCTTTGATATCCTAATTTTAAGCTAAATGGTCACTTTTCAATAAAACTTAATTATAGCTAAAATTACAATTCATTAATAATAACAAATGACATAATTTTAAGGTTTTTAACTTTTAGGTTTTCATTTTGTTATTAATATTAATATGTTTAAGAATTTTATGTTTTAAAATATTAATAATAAATTTCAAACTTTCGGATGTTAAGGGTTGTTAAAAATTTTAGGGCATTAGGTGGGTTTTTAAAAATCTTTTAAAAACAGGAGGGTTCAAAAGCAATTAATATCAACTTTTCTCCTTAATAAAATTTTCCAACGGTCATAATTTTAATAATATAACATTTCCTTCTTCCGGTAAATAGGTTTGTAGATTAATTTTTCGCACACTTTGAAATTAAATAAAATTAAAAAATAATTTCTTTTTGACCTAGCAAACCCTAGTCTCCGCGGCCGACCTTAGAATTTCCACCGAGCTCCAGTATTTAACCTTCGTTCTCACTCTCTCCACATTCGACTCGTCCTGATGATGGATCCTGATATGGATTCGAAACGTCGACCTGGTCATTTCGATACTGTGGTTTCTCCGATTACATCATTAACCTATCACCACAGAAATTTAGCAATAGTATTGATAAGTTTATTAAAAAAAAATTTAGCATACGGGGATGATTATAGTATTCCAGAGAATCAAGGTATGGCTAGAATATACAAATTGTAATAAACCTAAATGGTTATTACAGTGTAAATTACTATCAGTAATATCTAGTCATTAATAGGTTAATTAATTATTATTAACTATTATAGGGTATTCCTATTTAATAAATAGACATGTCTATTACCCTATCAGTCATATTTAACATAGATCACTATCTCTGTAATTCATCAATTCATTTATCAAAATATACGTTTATAAATAATAATCCAAGATATAAGGTTTTAACCTTACAAGTGGTATAAGAGAGTTGGGTCGTTCAGTCTCTTCTTAGAATTCAACATCCTCAACATCCTTCTTTCATTTTCCACTCATCCTCACTCTCCAGCTTATGTGGTCGCCTCTAATAACCATCCTCCATCCACTTGCAATACCATGCAATTTACAAATCCACGCTCCATAATTTCTGCTTTGCATTCCCATCTTCCCCTTCTCCCATGCACATCATTCTCATAAAGCCTGCATTCAAGCCCTCCCTTCGCTCCTCTACACCACACTCCCGCTGGACCTCACTACTCCCTACAGCTCCATGTTACATACCCTCCACTCCAACCTACAACTTCTACCCATGGACACCTCCTCCATGCTTCTTCGCGACCACCTCCCCCCATTGCACTACCTACAATGCAACTCCTCCTTGTCGCAGCTACTCTCCCACGCCCAAGCATCCCATGCACAACACCTTCCACGCTGCTCCGTTGCTGCTCTCTTCCCCCATGTGTCCCTTCCCTTTACTCGTGCATGTTGCTGCACTCCCCCATCTCCTTCTCTCAATGATATCCAAGCTCCTGCGCACTCCTCCCTTCCCACTTCTCCACACAGCTCACTCCTACCCTTTTCTCGTTGCTCCCCACCTCCACGACAACCATGCTCATCCTTCCCTCCTCCACAAAATACCTCCAAAAAAACACAAAAACAAACTATAATATAATAATAAAAGTTTATTATTATTATTAAAAATTTAAACCCTAAATCCCATTTTTTTTTTTAAAATAGTATTATTATTGTAAAATAATAATAATTATTATCATATTAAAATTTAGAAAAAAGCTATTAAAACATATATGTATAGTATTATTATTTTTTAATAATAATTATTATTATTTGTTTTTTAATAGGAAAAAAGTCATTCATAATTCTTTTGAAGATTTTGTGTAAAAACAAAATGGTCTCCGATGTATGTGTTTATAGGTTTATTAAAGGATATAAAACAATTCAAGAAGTTAACAAGGAATTAAAAGAGGAGATTGAAGAAATAAAAAGCACAGAGCTTAAATCCAAAATATTGGATATCGATGTGGAAATACAAGTTCTTGAAGAAGACCTAAAAGAATAAGTTGAAGAAACAAAAATGTTGATAATACGACGAGAAGGAGAATATAAGAAGCATGTGTACAATGAACAATTAGAGACACATGCATCCTACTCCTCAAGTTAGTATAAATATGAAAAATAAGTTATGCCATGTGTATTTTCAAGCATGGAATAGCCCGAAGAAAATTTTGATGATATTGATAAATAACAACTCAAAATCACTCATGTACCTATGCCATAACAAAAAACACATACACTGGATTACCTACATTCCCCCTCACAGAAGGTTTAGTCCATCATACGTAAAGAAGGATAAGAACCATTGTTTGAAGTACGAGACACAAAAAACAATGGGTAACCATAACAACCATTAAAAGTAATAAGCTTAAAATAAGATGTGGAATCATGAACAAGTTCCAGAAATTTGTTGCAGCTTCATACAAGGAATGGAAATGAGTCGTATAAATCGTCCAACATACACAATAATAAAATCAGTGAAGATAGCTCGTGAAGCTCCAAAACAAAGTCGGATTGTAAGTTTGTTTCATAGCCCAAACCAAGGACAAGGCATTGATAATAAAGACAATAACAAACAATGAAACAAAATTTGTAGAGGACAGTGATGAAGCGCAGACTATAAAAGATCAAAATGAACCTGACGAAAAATTACTTGAAAATAAGAAAAACAAAAATATAGATGCATTCAACGACAATCCTAATGCCAACGCCAATTCTAAAGAAGATGGTGATCTCATAATTTGTAACAATTAAACACCGAATGTTGATGAATATGAGGTGGGCGTTAATGACATTTAGGAAAAAATTAAAGTTGTAGAAGAATACAATGATGAAAATTGAAGCATTAAAGACGATCTTAAACATGACCACGTAGAAGAAGAAAAATCAAAAGATTCTTCGACACATGATATAAACCTTATACAAGTTTTTGCAACTCAGTATGTTTGAGATCAAATAATTCCCAAGGAACAACTGGAGACAGGATATTCAGATAAATACACGAATATAAACCATTTAAATATTTTTAATCAAACCTCATTTGATGAAATAAATACATTAAAAATGGATTCATCCTTAGAAGTATGTGACGAAACTGTAAACAAAGAGTCCTTATCGAATCATATTGAATTAATTTGTGAGTAGTTTCCACTACATATAAGAAGGCCATATCAAATGTAGCTGAATATCCAACCATGTTTAAAGACCTTTCGATCAACACTAAAGAATCTATATTTCAAATATTATTGAGTGCCATACCAAAGCATGCAAAAATAGCAGGGTTCAACATGTCGATACAAGTTCATCTTGAAGATGAGATTGAAAACTAAGTTGAATACTTCCTATGGTCGTTATGGTTTTATCTATAAATATATATGCATGAAGAAATTTGAATGGAAATGTGAACAACTACTTCAAGAATTATTAAATTGTGGTAGCATTATTTGTGGCAAGAGTTCTTTTGTTAACATCAATCACACCTATGTCTTTCTTAAAGAAAATTTTGTCAAGCATAATACCTCTATTGAAGTTACAACTAATCAAACATTTAAGAAGTTTACATTGAACACTCTTAGACAAGATTCGTCGCTGAATCGTTGCAAATCCAGATGACTTGTAGTAAACCTAAATGGTTATTATAGTGTAAATAATTATCAGCTAACATCTAGTGACTAATATGTTAATTAATTGTTTTTAGTTATTATAGGGTATGTCTATTTAATAGATAGACATATCTATTACTTTATCAACCATATTTAACATGGCTCGCTATCTTTGTAATTCATCAACTCATTTACCAAAATATACATTTATAACTAATAATCCAACATGTAAGGTTTTAACCTTACACAAGTACACTGGTTGGTGCTACACTATAAGCTTTTGCAAATATAATATAAGCTTTTGTATATAAACTTGTTGGTGCTACATCGAAATGAAAAATTGTTAGAATGGATTTGCAAACTTTTCTAAATTGTTTAAATCTAATAAGCTTAATATCAAGATATATATGACTGATTTCTTTATTTTTAAATAAAAAACATATGTTTTCATAAATTCAGTTAATTTTTCAAAAAAATACAATTACATTAAATTTGAAATTTAAAATATGTTAAGAAATATAGAGATATGAACTTTCGATAAGCAATAATGCACTTACACGTATGCCTTTTACATCTATAAAACTTATCTAGAATATAGAACCAAAAAAATACAATTACATTAAATTTGAAATTTAAAATATGTTAAGAAATATAGAGACTTGAACTTTCGATAAGCAATAATGCACTTACACGTATGCCTTTTACATCTATAAAACTTATCTAGAATATAGAACCAAAAAACAATATATAAAACAATATATATAAATCAAAGTAAGTACATCATCCAAGGAGAAATATCATACATAGTTACACACATACGATGGACGAGAAATGGATGCTCCTATTGATTATAAATAGAGATACAAGTGGCAACCTATTTTAGAATCTCGTCGAAATGGAGAAACCGATTCTTCCACTCGGGCCTCCACCACTTCAATATTCCATCTCAATGGCAAGCTCACAATACGAAGCAAATCTTGGGAAGAGAAATAATAGATTCTCATAAGGACAAAGGGGATGCAGACTCAAACATATGTGAATGAGGCACAAATGAACTATAGTTTCCTTTCTCTCTTCAATTCTCCTCCTCCAATGGATCCAAGGGGCCCAATATATATCCCTTCAATAGGAAGTGAAGGTTCGAGTCAGAGAATTTCCAGGAATATGGAATGCCAAGGGTTAAGTTATTCATGAAACAGTGAGGAAAAATATGAAATTTTTATCTTGGGGCACATTTCCTGATGTACGCAAGTCACGGTGGGACAAGCTGCATGCACACATGATACGTAATCTTGTGACCAACTTATACACATAAATAGGAATTTTTTAAGTTGTTTCTTGGAACAACAAGGTTTCTTTTGACGAAAGGGGTTCCATAGAGTCTGTAGAGGGACATGGAAGGCCATAAAAGTGTGATTTCTCAATTGTGGTAAAATAATCTATAAAAGTCAGCATGGATTTCATAACATATTTACCTAAAAATTTCATACAACACGACTCAATCATGGTCGTAGTTGACAAGTTAAGTAAACAAATCACTTTATTCCAGTAAAATATACTTATAAGGCTGTTAAAATTACTGATATATTTATGAAATAAATTTTCAAATTACACGGCATACCTAAGGTAATAATCTCAGATATAGATGTAAAATTTACAGGGAACTTTTTAAAATCCTTGTTCAAAGGACTAGGAACATAATTAAATTTCATCAGTGCATATCATCCTCAAATGGATGGATAAAATGAAAGAATAAACCAGCTCTTGGAATATATGTTTAGAATGTATGTAATGGATAAACCTAGTAAGTGGAAAGATTACTTACACTTAGTAGAATTTGCATATAACAATCATTTCCATGTTTCAATTGGAATGAGTCCATTTGAAATTATGTACGAATAAAAATGTAATAGTTCAATTTCTTGGAGAAGTCCTGTTGAAATGTTAATGTTAGGTCCTCAGTTATTGAAATATATGGAATTAATAGTGAAACATGTACAACAAAATTTGAAGGTTTCTCAATATAGGAAAAATAGTTATTTCAACTTGAAAAGAACTCCTCAATATTTCTAAGTAGGAGAGCATGTATACATAAAGTTAAAACCCAATAAAAGATCCCTAAAACTAAGAAGATACTCAAAATTGGCACCTAGGTATTGTGGGCCATTCAAAATTTTGGAAAAAGTGGGACCAATATCATATTAGTTAGCATTGCCACCTACAATTAAAGTACATAATGTTTTTCATGTTTCCTTTTTGAAGAAATACCTTCATGATGTTACTCATGTGATTGATTGGAATCTTATACAGGTGGAACCTGAAGGCGAGTTTTAGGTGGAATCATAGCATATTTCAACATGATAGAACTTTTACTCTGAAACCATACCGTCAAACAAGTGAAGCTGCAATGGAAGCACTTTAATCCAAAAGAGTCCACTTGGGAATTCGAAACTGATATGAGGGAGGCATATCTGATCCTATTTCAGGATGAACTAATCGAAGAATAAATAAAGAAAAATATTAACACCGAGGAAAATGTATGTAACAAATCGAATAAATGAAAATTATTATTCTTTGAATATTTTATTTTTAATATTTTCACTAGAAAAGTCAAAATAAATGTAATGAATTATTTTGATTTAATAATTAAAAAAATATTGAGAGGAATCAGAACTAAAGTAGTTGTTGAAAGAGTGTTTGCTGACCCACAAGGGGAAAATACAAGTGACGAAATCTACTGAGTGAGACTCCTTGTGGAGTGCTAAAGAGAAAGGCTCATAAATGACCAAGTCCCAGGAAAAATACTATATAATAATATGTCCATTAAGAAAGTAGGAGGCTAGCGATGGATAGAGAATTGATCTATAAATGCAATATATGGTGCATTGATTGTATTTTGTTCTTGGGGTTAACCAACTAGGCTCGAGGGTCTTGGAGAAAGTAAGAATTGGCTGCTTTAGGAGTTGGTTGGGGGAAACAACAACATCGGTTATGTTTTCTCGACAGTGGTGTCAGGTTCCCTATTTCTATCCTTATTTTTTTAAGAATGGTTAAAGTATAATAATTGAAGTATAAACATGAATTGTAGTTACATTCTATAGTAATTGATACTGTGCATTTGTTCCTATCGATTTTTCCTATTTTTAGTTCTAATTTGATATAATTTTTCTTTATAGTAGAGAAATCGTAGGTTTATTCTCCTAATATATTTTAAATTAATCTATGTTTTGGATTCCATACCCAAATTAGATTATACGTTATTGTTAGCCTAAGTAGGACTCTGAAGGAAGGAATTACATTGATTTGATTAAATAATTTGAATTAATTTTGCATTTGGCTTTGTTCTAGAACTGTATTAAATTTATAGCTATTTCCCAATTAAAAAAATTGTTTCCATATTACCTATGGTTCCGATTAGTTTCCACTAATATAGTTGAAACAATAAAATTATAGAGGCAACTATTATTTTAAACCCCAAATCGAATAACCTAGCAAGATTTCAAATTACATGAACTATAAATGAAAAGGTGATATATTGTCTCATAGAATTATACAGGATATACTGAGTAGAGCCGAGAGGATTTATTTCCATAACAAATATCTAAATGAAATATCGATATGGGAAATGATCGCAACAACAAATATTATGCAAATAATACATAAATGTCCAGCATATATCCAATCTTTTAAATTAAATAACAAATAGTTATATGAATGATGTCGGATAGGTACCATACTCATTATACACTAAATCGAGTTTAGAATTGTTACAATTAGATCAACACATAAATAGTCTCCAACCGTGGATATCCAAACCCTGAGACTTATGGCTCTGTCCAAAAATATTTGCTTCCACACAATCAAATCACAAAGATATTCAGTTTTTTATCAACATAAACCATCCAAAAATAATGCATTGTTGTAAGACCATTAAAAATGGTATCCATCTCTTTAATAAATCGACTATATGTACATCTGAATGGATGGTGAGATAACACAATAAACAAAGAGGCTATGAAGTCATAACTACAAGCTAGTACAAACCCATAATGTTTTTTAATAAAAACTTTCAACTTATGTTCATAAAATGTGGAGAAATCCATATTCTCAAGTGGTATGCAAACCTAGTGGGAGACCACTTTATCACACTTTTAATAAAAACATTACCATTGAGTGCTGCTGAAAAACTTGGTGGAGACCGAGCACAACCACACCGTGTAAAAACACATGCATAAAAACAAATTTGACAAAGGTTAATATGATTTCTAAGTAAAGACTATTTTCTTAATTTCAAATAGAGTAGGGGATTTTTCCTCACCTTTGGAATTAAAGCAACAAGCTTGGGAGGAGGTGACCTTTTTTCCACTCTTGTGTAGTTGCTTACAACCTCCTTTCCATAGTATGCAGTCATTATTATATATATATTGAAATCTATAAACGATGAGTATCGTGATCGGGTAAAAACATTCTTACCTGAAAATATTTGCATGAGCGGTAAGCCAGGTTCGTTGGGATCTCCCCATATCTACTGGAACTCCACCTACAAATCCAAAATAATAAGTTATGGATTCTTTTAGGAATTGATTTTCCCAGTAATAAAAACTTTCACTTTTAAAATCTTGCCTGAAAATGAATGTAGAGAGGGACAAGGGTTGGTTCCTCATGGACTCCCTTATTCCTCCCTGCCTACAAAACGAAGAAGAAACTCTAGTAAGATATTGCATGCATTAGTAAAAAAAAAAATCATTTTAAACCGGGTAAAACCAAAGGAAGAAATTTAATACTTGGTTAAAGGATTGGAAAGCTAAATAAAGGAACAATTTTCTTCTTCACCGCAACGAACCAAAAAGGTCAAGGCCATCATGGAGGCCATAGTACTAATAAAAATCTTCAAATATACATTAGAAACAAGAAAATAAGTTCTATTAACCAATTGCGTAATGATTTGAGCGAAAATGCATGGAGAAACCATGAATGGTTGAGCTCTCTCCATTAACCAGTTACAGACCAAAAACAAGTGCAAGAATGAAACCTTCAAACATGTTAAATGATACATTAAAACCTTTACAAAACCCTTGCTAGAGACCATGCCAAATGGAGGGCTAATATTTCCTCTTGGTTCCCATAGTTTGCATTAAAATATTTCCATCAATACTCCTAGATATGTTGTTAACTAGTAGTCAGGGGTGTGTTAATGTCTGTTAACCAAAAAAATCCCACAATGAGCTCTACATGACCTACACCACCTAAAGACATCCACGTACGACCCTCATTTGACCCCATTTGATCCCCACACCATCAAGAAGGCTTAAAAATATGAAAAGGTGCTTAAAAACCCCTAAAAAGAGCCAAACTAGATCTCATAGGGGCTAAAGCCTCCAAAAAGGGGCTAAAACCCCTCAAAGGAGCTTAAAACCCCCAAAAGAGATAAATATTGAGCGAAAGGGGCTAAAGCCCCAACCAGGGGCTTAAAACCCTAAAAATATTAAGAAAAAGTATAAATAGAGGGATGAGGGTCACTATCAACTCACTCCTTCTCTCCCTATTGTTATGCTGCCCATGTGAGTTCCTTGAGACCATTTTCCTCTCAAGCCATTCACCCTCCCTCTCCTCCATTTCTCCATTGAGCCAAAGCTCCCCATCCATTGAGAAGTGCTTCTCCAAGCTAGGGCATGGTGGCCTATTACAACCAGAGAAGGTATACTTGTCTATTTTCTTTTTTTGCTTTGTTTTCTGACATTATTTATTTGCAGGTTTGTGGTTTAACATTAAGTTGCAGGTATCCATTGATTGCTTCTGAGTAGCTCTTTGTTTTCTAACAAGTTTGATGCAGGGTTTTGGAGCTTGGACCTAACCTTGTGTGCATAGGGGTTCCATTTTGTTTTCTATTTATTTCCTTTTTTTTTTCCATACTCACAGGAACCCTATCCTTCTATCTGATAGACAGAAGGGAACCGTTCTTGCTCTATAGCTAGGGTGAAATCCCTACTATAGATTTGGCGACCATACTAGGTCGATCCCACTAGATCCCTCGGTTTTGTTTTTTATATTTTGCTTACTTAGTTTGATACATATTTTCTTATTTAGGTTGATAGATATGTTTATTTCATTTTTTTTATTATTTCGTCCACAGTACCAGTTACTTTTGGCCGCTCTTTGATTTGCAAATCGTTCAACTGTGCAAAAACAACCGAACCGAATTTTTGAAAAATTCACCTATGTTTAGGCTCGTTTTCTGCCCAAACGGTTGATCCATTTGTGAATCATCCCACACTTGAAGGTAAAAGGGCATGTTTTCGAAGTGTGTTTTCAACCGTTTGAGGTAATTCCTCATGGTTTGATCACAATCCACTTCGCAAAAACATGTCCTCTAGAGGTGCGTGACCCATATTTGGGCTTGACTGTTTGCTTCTGTTGGGACTGTCAGTGCGGCTCAGCGACCTCTATCTATCAATATATGTTGATTTAATTTCAATCTCTGTTTATTTCATTACATCCTATGTAAATCACTCTTGAATTAAATGGTTAATTGGTTAACAAATCTGATTAAAGCTTATATAGAGTTACTATAAGTTTCAATCCTTAAATCGAAATTAACATCTTGCCTAGCCCTTCCTCCTCTACCCAGTCATCACCCTTCAGGGTATTCTAGGATAATATGAAGGGTGAAGCTCATATAGTAATAGGAACTTCACCTGTCATTTTTCTAAACCACTAAAAACAGGTGACCTGGAAAAGGTAGAGGGGGTGGAGACCGATGGGGGTTTCACGACATTCACGTCCTCCCTATGGACTGACCTTGCACTCCGAGGGTGACCTGAGGATATACGGATGGGATTCGTCCCATTTTGTTGAGAGCCCATCACCCTTTCTTGGTTGAAGAGAAATATAGGTGTAAGGCAGTCACCTAGTCAAGCTACCACAGTTTAGATTGAGGTATGGCATGTGTTTAGTTTTCTATTTACAATGTACTGCTTTCATCAATAATTTACCTAAGTTATGAATTATGAAATAAATGAAACATTATTTGTGAATTATTCATAAACCATGTAAGCAGCCACTAAAGGTAACAGAAATACAAAAACCGTGCACACAAAACGTACCACATAAAAAAACGAAACTTAGTTCACGACACCGAGCTAGCCATTAAAATTTATAATTTACACTAAGTCAAACACTAGCAGTCCTTGAGGTCATAAGTCCCTGACTACCTCAACCGTGGGAAGTACTTGGGATCAGCCCAAAAACTCATTATGAGGAGTACCATGGGAACCCCAAAGTAGCTGGACGGTGAGAGAAATTTCCAAGCGAAACAGGCAACGACCCCCACCGATTGACTAGCACTCCTGTGAGGAAAAATCCAAGTGTTGTCTCTTGGAAGTCCTGGTGGTCGAGTGACCACCTAAAATCCATTAGGAAGCCATTGAAACTGGGGTCCAAAATTCATTACCATATTTCACCACTTGACATACAAATTAGACACAATTGATCCCCCATGTTCTTCCTCATGCCTAAGAGGCAATCCACCACAGTTTGGGTCCTTGAACCAACACCATCGAGACCATTCTCAGTGACCTGCTAAACCATCAAAAGGCCACACAACTTCTAATTCAGACTCAGATTCATATCAATTTGAGCCAGATCTACACACTGCACCATCAAGCCCCATGGCTGGTGCAAATCCATGTGCAAATCCAGGACCATTTTCTGGACTGGTGATTGGAAGTGGACCCATGTCCACATCCCAAACCACCACCAACACCCCTGTTTGTGGCCCCAGCATGGTCATGCAAACCATCATAAGCCAGCTACCACCACCCATATTGACCAGTCAAGTTGTCCGACCTGCCACAACTAGGGGCAGTATCCCATCTACTTCTACTATCCCTCCTATCATATATGGGGGAAGTATTTCTTCCACCCACACTATTCCATTTGGCATGCCTGCCGACAGTCGTCCTTCCACCTACACTACCCCTCCTGTCACACATGGGGGAAATGGCCCTTCCACTCTCACTATGCCACTCACCATACTTGGGGGCAGTGGCCCATCCACAACGGTGCCACAAGTACCCCCAATGATGCAGGCGCATCATGTCCTTGCAAACCCCACCACCATTGCTTCCCCATATCATATAAACCTTGGGTCAAACCTTTCTTTCATGGCACACCTCAACCTACCTGACTTGGCTCGGTTAACAAATGACCCTATCCGCCATCAAACCTTTTGGCCTCCCATGCCAACCAAAATTCCCTTAGACATTACCAAGTTTTAAGGGAAGGCAGGGGAGTGCCCCCAAAACCACATCATGATGTTTCACCTATGGTTCTCATCAAATAGAATAGTAGATTATTTGATTAGGCTCATACTGCTCCAACACACCCTCACAGGTGCTACAGCAAAGTGGTACATTGAGCAACCACAAGCCAAATACCTGAATTTTAATTCCTTGGCTTTCATGTTCCTACAGTATTTCCAACTCCCCATTAGATATGATGAAGGGGTGGAAATCTTGCTATCTTTCCACCATAATATTGCAACCCACATAACCAACCACATCCATAAGTGGTAGCGACGATGTAGATTGTGTAAGGTTCAACTTGATGATAGGATCTTCCTGGACTGGTTCTCAAAAACTCTTCTACCACCTATAGCAAAGGACGTTGCATCCAAATGTCCCCAATCCAAAGAGAAGGCCATCTTGAAATCCCAGCAGTTTGATATGATCTACGCATAGTATGGATACTTTTATACTGTCATTCCAGATGCTCTCCATGCAGGCACCTCCTATCGAGATGCACTGGGGGAATCTCATGCTGCGGATGGCATCATAGGTTCTGCCTCCCACCAACCACAACACCGCCTGACACCACGTGTAATACTACTGTAACCAAGCAACACCCGCAGTGTTTCCTATCCAAACCAAACTCTAGATTATACAAGAATGATGTCCCAGTCTGGAGTTACCACTTCTTATGCACAACCTACACCACCGCAACAGGCCCAGGCGTAAGCTTGGCTGGGACAATAATATGCGGGACAAATGCCCACATTTGTGGCACCTCCACCACCCAAGTCTACTATGCATCACCTGTGCAAGCCGCTCAATCCCCCTCCCCCACTCCGCCAGCACCTTTGGGATAGGTGTTTACATAGCAAAACCGTCTTAACTAGTCAGCCCTCAATAACCAACAAGGCCAAGCCAAAAATAACCGGGCCCAAAACCAAGGCAACAATCAATCAAAGGGAGGCGGTCAACAACCAAGCCCTCCCAACAATTCCAGAGCAAACTTCCCAACCCAAAATCCTCAACAACCAAATGCACCTAGGTGCAGCGCTCCACTGCACACAAATCAGCCCTGCAAGTTGTGTGAGGTCTACGGGCACTATACACATGAGTGCCCCTTCATGGGTCGCTCTAAGCAGGCCATGCACAACGAGGTTCAACATGCTACCAATATGGCATCCCCAGCTCAACCCAACCAAGCACCACCAGGGCCTCCACCCATGGTGCTGCAAAACCCATTTTTTGTCTAAGGACTGGTAGAAACTATACCCACTCCCCAACCCAATCCCAGTTCCTTGGGGGCACCTTCGATGGCAGAAAGAGGTGTTCACCACATGCTAGCCATGACAACTCAAGAAGTCAATTTATAGACCAGACGAAACGAGTATGGAACCAACACTGAACCCACTGACCCATCAGCGGTATCCATGTCCAAAACAACCAACACATCTCTTCATTTACCCCCTTTTCCTCCGCACCCCCCCCATATGTCGAGTTCCCAACAATGTCACAGCTAGAGCGGCTGTAAGCTACAGCATCGTCAATGACTTGGAACAAACACCTATGGCCATGTCCACTCTTGAGGTACTTAAAACTCTCCCAATTCAAAAAAAAGACTTACTAGCCCTCTGACTCAAATTTGATCACATTCGACAAGAGAACGGAGAACCACGGATGCCATCAACCATTTCCTTCCAAATCCCAGTATCCATTTGGAATTTGGTCATACACCAGTGCATAGTGGATGAGGGGGCATCCATGTGAGTGATGTCTACCTTATTCTAGTAGAAGCTTGGATCCCCAATTCAGCAACCATCGTCTACTACTCTGCGGGCTTATGATGGCCATCCCACTAAAGCCCAAGGAATCCTCCCACATGTTCCCATCACATTAGCCTGGAAAACAGTACTGATTGACATAGAGGTTGTCAATGCTCAATTGGACTATAACGTTCTCCTCGGAAGAAGTTATATGTATGCCATGAGAGCTGTAGCATCAACTATTTTCCATCTCATGATGTACCCTCATGAAGGAAAAATCATGACAGTTGACCAACTGACTTCTCATGATCTACAGGGGTTAACTGAACCAACCAATGTTATCCTGACCATCAACACCATTGATATGCAAGGGCTAACCGCACCTGCCAATGTCATCCCTGCGGTCAACACCATGGTTGACAACATACTAGCCTCCCCATTATTGAATGTGGGCCGTGGGTTGTTTCCCAATACCACAATGATGATCCTTCATCTTAGTGTCACCACTGCTGACACCGAATGAGACTATGGATTTGTGCATTCTCTCATCCAGCACTGCTCCATGCAAACATCAACTGTAGATGTAGCCCCAACTGCAACCACAGCACCATTCATAGCCGCAACAGCATCCGCAGCCGCAACATCGTCCGTAGTCGCAGCATTATGTGCAAGCACAACCACAACCTCATCCCCACATGCAACCATCAGGGAGTTTTCTAGGGTCCTCTCTAGTACACGCAATTCTCTTCCTCTTTCTGCCACCCGGTGTCATGAGTAAGCCAGTAATGGCTACCTTACACTTACCCAATTTGACATTGGGGATTCCCGTGTGGTACCTTGATCCACCCACTCAACTGCCAATGCCCTAGGTAGTCTTAACCCTGGTACAACCCATTGCGGTCGAATCCCATCCTCCACCTGGTCCACAAAAACTAGCCACTGCACCCATACCGACACCACCCCACCACAAAAGGGTCAGGGGGGAAAACACGAAAGTTACTGCTGAACCACGACCGATCCTGCCTTGTGCCGTCTGTGAAGAACAGGTCCATCCAAATCAAAACAAGTCTTGAAATGCCTATAATCTGCATGCACCTAGATGCCATGGATACAATGGAAAACATCCCCATGGTTGAACTCCCAAGCGGACCAATAGTCCAAAACAAGTCGTTGAGAACAAACCATGCTTGCGCCCTTTGTGGATTGTATGGACACTATTCTCGCCACTACCAGGACTTGCCCGACTTTCAAATGACTCTAGCCAACCTTCAACAGCATTCCCTAGAATCAAAGATCACCCTGATCAAAGAAGTCCATCCCCCACCTCCTTCTTCACACACCATGTCCATTTACATGATGTTTAGTTCTACAGACTCTCTTGTCTCCACCATCACCGATGGTCCATCAGACATGTCTCTTCATTGCTTTTGCAACAATGAGGAGATACTTGAACCCTTAACCACCCTGTAATACCCATGGTATGACATGCACCATCGCTCGTTCTTCCTCCCCTAAGAGCTTGTGTCATAGTCTGACCATTTTTTCATGGAAACCAAATATTTCATTCATGGGAATGTCAACTAGTTCAAAAATCCCATTTTGGCACTAGATTCCTTCGAAGAAGAGAACATGGCCAACATCTCACCAACCATCAAAATCAACATCTCAATCAATATTGAGGTTGTTGAAGAAACCATGCTGGGGGCATCTTGATCCTAGGAAGAAGTTGCTTCCTACAAAGCCCTCTTCCAAGAATTCCGCGACATCTTTTCTTGGTCTGGCACTAAAATTCCTAGGTTGGATCCATCCATCATGGAACACCAGATCGACACATGACCCAATGTGGCCCCTGTGCGCCAAAAGCAACAACCCATCCATCCTTCCAAAGCTGCCATGGTCAAAGCCGAAATAGAGAAGCTATGCACAGCCGACTTCATTTACCCCATTGCATACAACACTTGGGTTTCTAATCATGTTCCCGTAAATAAAAAATAGGGTACCATCCATTTTTGCACATACTTCCGCAATCTAAATGGAGCGTGTCCCAAAGACAACTTCCCAATACCCTCCATTGATCAGATTATCGATGCATGCGTGGGACATGAAGTCTTTTCCTTCATGGATGGGTTTTTCAGATATAACCAAATCTAGGTACGAAAAGAAGATCGTTACAAGATGGTATTCACAACCCCGTGGGGCACATTCTCTTATCGAGTAATTCCCTTGGGTCTGAAGAATGCTAGAGCCACCTTTTAGCGTGCCATGACATATTGTTTCCATGACCTAATCCACATCATTTTGGTTTACCTGGAGAACCTTACCACTCGATCCCCAAAACGAGCACAACATATAGATGACTTGCGGCAAGTCTTTTTGCAATGTCGCAAGTACAAAATTCACCTCAATCCCTAAAGTGCATGTTTTGTGTCCCAGCATGCCATTTACTTGGGTTCATCGTATCTCACAAAGGGATAACGGTTGACCCCCTCAAAGTTCAGGCTATCCTTGATATCCCTTCACCAAAAACTCAACACCAACTACAAAGCCTCCAAGGCAAGGCCAACTTCCTTCACCACTTTGTACCAGAGTATGCAACAAAATACCCTGGATTCATCTCCTTGCACCACAAAAAAATCCCCTTTGTTTGGGATTAGCAAGCACATGAATCATTTCATGCACTCAAACAAGCCCTGGCTTCTGCACCATTACTCTCAGCACCAGACTTCACCCACGACTTCTTTCTTTATGGGTCAGCCTCAGAGAATGATATCGCTGGAGTCTTGGTCCAAGAAAATGATGATCATCAATAGTAAGTAATTTATTATGTTAGCGAGAAGCTGACAGGTCCCCCACTATGATATTCACCTGAGGAGAAACTGGCCCTTTCCATTGTTTTCTCAGCTCAAAAATTTTTCCACTACATTATTGCAAACCATACCCGAATGGTGGCCGATTCCAATACAATGCGGTACCTCTTAAGCCATCACTTTCTACAAGGACGTGCGGCCAAGTGGGTAGTCTCCCTCCAAGAATTTGACTTAGAATTCGTTTTCTCGAAAAGCACAAATGCACTGGCACTAGCCATGCTCATGATAGATCTACCCCCATTGACCACGTCACCACCACCCAAGGATGACCTCCTTGATGATTTTCTATTCATCATATCTACAGAAGACCCATGGTATGGGGACATCCTTCTATATTTATGAACACAGTTGTTCGCAGCTCACTTAAACCGTGAGGATAGGTGACACATCTGACATCAAGCCATTCACCATCTTTTGAATGGAGATATTCTATATCATCAAGATATTGATACCATCCCACGTCGTTGCCTCACCTGTGATGAGGCCAAGATAATCCTCAATGACTGCCATAGTGGAGCCTGTAGCGGCCACCTTTCAGGTCTGGCAATTTCCCAAAAGATTCTACATGCTCGCTACTTCTAGCCTTCCATCTTCGCTGATTGCATAGAGGAAGTCAAACACTATTGAAACTATCAGCTCTTTTCCCCAAAGGCAAGAACCCCCCTGCACCATTACACCCCATAGTCATGGTCAATCCCTTCTGCAAATGGGCAATCGACTTCATGACAATCAACCCCACCTCAGCTAATGGTCATAAATACATCATTATGGCAGTTGATTACTTCACTAAGCGGGCCGAGGCCATGCCCACATTTGATTGCAAAAGTGAAACAACGGCACGGTTCTTCTTTAACCATGTTATTTCACGATTTGGTGTTCCCAAACAGTTGGTCTCAGACCATGGTAAGCACATTGAAGACGTTGTTTGGACTAAACTTTCAACCATGTTGAAATTTGAACACCAGTATTCATCTTCCTACTGCCCCCAAGGCAATGACCAGGTTGAAGCAATCAACAAAATCATTAAAACAAGGCTCCAAAGGATGGTAGGAAAGCATAAAACCAATTGGCATCACATGATGTTTCCCAACCTATGGGCTTATTGCACATCCACAAAAACCGCAACCGGTTTCACCCCAATATTTTAAAATTAAAATTGAAAGATCTTTTTAAATCAGTTTAAAAACTTTAGGGTTAAAAATAATTTAAAAACCTTAAAAATCTTCCTATTTCTCCTTAATTAAAATTAAAATAAAATTTGTTATTTACCTTAGGATTAAAATTTATTATCAAGGTTTTTAAATGTGCGATTAATAATAAGAAATTTAAAAACTTCAGGATTTTTAGTAAAAACCTTTAAAATTTAAACAACTCCTAAAATTAAAAAACTAAAAGAACACCTTTCAAAAAATTTAATTATAATTAAAATTCATTAATAAATTTAATAGCGTTAGTTTTTAAATGGTTTTCATTAATAATAAAATTAAACCTTTATGTTTTTAAATTTATTTTGAAAGTTTAAAATTGTTAATAATAATATTAATTTAAAACTTTAGGTTTTTAAAACTTTAGGGCTTTAAAATCAATTTAATACTTTAGGGTTTGAAATTAATTATAAATCAACATTTCAATCTTTGATATCCTAAATTTAAGCTAAATGGTCACCTTTCAATAAAACTTAATTATAGCTAAAATTACAATTCATTAATAATAACAAATGACATAATTTTAAGGTTTTTAACTTTTAGGTTTTCATTTTGTTATTAATATTAATATGTTTAAGAATTTTATGTTTTAAAATATTAATAATAAATTTCAAACTTTAGGATGTTAAGGGTTGTTAAAAATTTTAGGGCATTAGGTGGGTTTTTAAAAATCTTTTAAAAACTGGAGGGTTAAAAAGTAATTAATATTAACTTTTCTCCTTACTAAAATTTTCCAACGGTCATAATTTTAATAATATAACATTTCCTTTTTCCAGTAAATAGGTTTGTAGATTAATTTTCCGCACACTTTGAAATTAAATAAAATTAAAAAATAATTTCTTTTTGACCTAGCAAACCCTAGTCTCCGCGGCCGACCTTAGAATTTCCACCGAGCTCCAGTATTTAACCTTCGTTCTCACTCTCTCCACATTCGACTCGTCCTGATGATGGATCCTGATATGGATTCGAAACGTCGACCTGGTCATTTCGATACTGTGGTTTCTCCGATTACATCATTAACCTATCACCACAGAAATTTAGCAATAGTATTGATAAGTTTATTAAAAAAAAATTTAACATACGGGGATGATTATAGTATTTCAGAGAATCAAGGTATGGCTAGAATATACAAATTGTAATAAACCTAAATGGTTATTATAGTGTAAATTACTATCAGTAATATCTATCCATTAATAGGTTAATTAATTATTATTAACTATTATAGGGTATTCCTATTTAATAAATAGACATGTCTATTACCCTATCAGTCATATTTAACATGGATCACTATCTCTGTAATTCATCAATTCATTTATCAAAATATACGTTTATAAATAATAATCCAAAATATAAGGTTTTAACCTTACAAGTGGTATAAGAGAGTTGGGTCGTTCAGTCTCTTCTTAGAATTCAACATCCTCAACATCCTTCTTTCATTTTCCACTCATCCTC
>LPNX011142452.1:229504-266754 GCA_001517045.1 Pseudotsuga menziesii | reverse complement strand
AGAGTCTATGTGTCAATGTATAAACATGCTAGACATCATGGTCGAGTCATATGAACATGTCTAAGTCCCCCTAGGTTTTTTCAATTTTTCAATTTTTTTTTCACTGTTTTTTATTAAAATTTAATTTTTCCAAAACTTAGGCTATTTTTTAATAGTTTAATTGGAAAAATTCATTTTGTAATAAAAGTGGGCCAAATATTTAGTTTTAGTCATGTAGCTGCTCATTTTCAAGCTAAGAGCACCATGTAAACCCATGGACCCACTATTTCCTAGTTTTGAGTGATTTTCCATCACTCGGGTCAGAAAGCCTCAAATAATCATTTATTGATTATTTTAATAAATAAATTGATGAATAATGGAGTAAATCCAAAGTCATAGATCAGTGGATTCTCAGCCGATTTGATTGAAATCAGTGAGATCTGAACCAGATTAACTGGATCTGACAAATCCTTGACTGAAGGAGGTGATCAAATCAGATCCAAAGTTGATATCCAGCATCCTTTATGGGGAATTTCGCCCTCCCTCTCTCCTCAACATGTTTTGGCTCCTCTGGATGAGTTTTGGTGGATGCTTCAGTCAACAGGTTGAGGTGTCAGTCAGATCGGCTCTCGAATTGACAATTGCACTCAGTGAGACTCAGATCTAGCTCAGTTAGACAGAGATCAGGCATTGATGGACTCTCCATCAACATATTTGGTTTATCTCCTTGGGATTTGCGCCCCCCCTGGGCTGGATCTCCTGGTTTTTGTATATATCCAAGCATAGCAGCCTCTTCCAAGCTAGTTAGAGTTGGATTGAAAGGCTTTCTATTGTAATATTGTTGTAATATTTTGATTTTTGGAATAAAGAAGCTTTAGAGGATAAATGTTGTAATACGCTCATGTGTGTGGATTAAGCATTGTCTTACGGCTATTGATGTTGCCGGCTTTTCTCTCAATTTCTGCATCTGAACCCTGTCTGGCTTGAATGATTCAGCTAAATCAATAGAAGTATAGTTGGGCAAGTAAGGTTACTTGTTTTTTCTATATCTCATAGAATATATGTTTGAATATCTAGATTATTCATGTTTAATAAGTTTATTTGCATGTAAATTTTGTCTCTTTTTTCATATATATATATCCAGATCTCATGAGGTTTCGTGCAGGATTGTGTGTTTAAATTTCAGGTAGCAAGGATTGGATGAGCTGTGGATCTAGTTTGAATCCATTGTACATCCAAATTTTTTTTTAAGGCATTGCCCCTCTGTACTCTACTAACAATTTTCCATTGCAGATCCATCCAACAATGGGCCTTTCCCAAGTTCTCGTCCTCCTTTCTTTAAAAATCAATCTTCCGGTTACCTGTCTCTTCCTCTTATGATCAGATCTAGTTATAAGAACTGAATATATATTGTTAGATCTATTTTATAAGAGTATTTATTATTATATATATAATTTTATAAAGAATATCATTTCATAAAGATAGATCTAGCTGTAGGAATTGCCCTTTTTGCAAGTAGCTAAGTCATAGATCTAAAACTTGCTCATAAGGTAGTTTCTTTTTCATTCTTTAAAGATTCATCTCCTGAAATAAAGTGAACATATTATTGGCTTCCCAAACAGCAAGACAAGATCCCAAGGAAATCTTGCTTTCCTTGGTTCCTTTTTGCATAACTAGATTACCCAAATTTAACAAGTTTTAACTTAGTTTTTTTTGGTTAAAAGTAAGCTGACCCAAAGGTACTTTCAGAGTGATTTTGGACATATTTTAGTCTAATATGATTTATTTTTTTTATCAGGTTTGACAGAAAATAAAGGAATCTTATGTTCGAAAGTGGCCTCAGGAGCATTCAAATCCCCCCAGGGGTCTCCCATTTGACTAAAACCTTTAATTTTTGCACTTTGTAAGATCTTGATTTCACTCTGTATAAGGATAAAGAGGAATTATATCAGTTCTCTGATATTTTAACCACTGTTAATAAAAATAATTTTTGAATAGGTTCTTTCGAGCCCATTCCCCATCCCCCCTAGAGGGATTTGCGTCCGTGTCTTTTTTTTTTGCTTTTAGTTCATCTTTTGTAATCTAGAGTAGCATTAATCTGGAGGGTAGTATACTTTGACATACAATCAATTCCATATTCCATTTCTATTGTTTTCAAAGTAACTTTAATACTTACCCCACGAGCCTCCTTTGAGCCGAAAGGTGAAGAAAGGTTCGTGGTAGTCTAATTAGAAAATTATGGTTTGCTCATATTTTATGTTTCATTTGCTATCATCTTTTTTTTTAGTAAGCATTATAAAATTAACCCCTCCTTGATTCCCCGATTGAGATCCACTTGGATCGAAAGAGGTTCCTGGAGGGTTTTCTTTTAACAAGAACACCCATTGTAAAATTTACTAAAATTGACAAGACTCCGGTGTGTATGCTCTGCACTTGGATGTGGTTCTTCTAATCAGTCATGCTGTATCAAAAGCAGTTGAGTGACTAGTATAATTAGGACTCACTCCCCAAATTGACAAACCATCAGGTGAAAATCCAACACCTAGATCAAACCATCACGGTGGCAAAATACCCAAAGGAAGCGGGAACTTCTGAAAAGTGACCTCGGGGCACCGATCTCTATCATACCCTAATGGGTGTGTTATGAACAATAGCCCCAGAGACTCCATTCATCCCACATATTCCTTGCAGGTAGTCATGAAGGTTTAGTTTTGGACATACTCCAAGTACTCTCGGGTATATCTGGAGTCCACCTCTTCGCCTAATTTTAATCAACTCACACCTCAAATTTAACTTAAAACGTACCAAGAGGCAATTGCAAAACATTCACTCCAAGCACATGCAAGTACATAGATTCTATTTTTTGACTCCATTCTAAGGCACTAGTTATTTTCTTGCTTTATATATATATATATTGTGTCTCAGCATTGTGCTTTCATGTGTTCATTTTTGTATCTTGTCATCTTTGATTGTTTATAGTTAAATTTCAAACTCCTAAGTAACTCATTCAGTTTGACATCACCATACTAAGTAATTATCCTTAGTAACTTAATAGGGTCTACCCCCCTTGGCTTCATTAGGAGTTGAGCCTAAATGGAGGAGTCAAGAACAAGGTGACAGCCTTGACTCGAGACTTGCCCCCAAGGACACACCGAGTGGCTTGAAGATTTCTGCCATGTGACCCAGGTGTGTGAAAGATGGCAACATTTTTTAGCGCCATTGCCAGGGATAAATATTTTTATTCCCGAGTATGACTTAGCTTAACTTTTTTCTTAACAACTAAAAAGATAAAAACTTTTGATTGATCTAGTCTTTAAAAAACATAAAAATTAAAAATTGATCCATCTGGCGAATCCATTGTCTAACATCCGTTCAAGAATTTCCACTTGAAGAAACAGCCAACAATTATTCAATCCTCTCCCTGATCTTGAAAGGTTTATTAGGGAAATATTGAATAGGTAGACTTCTTGTAGAAACCTTGAAGATTTAGGAGACCAATCCCTCTCAGATATCCATCACATATTTGTAGAGATTCATGTTCACCAATCTCAAGAAATGATGGAATTATTCAAACCCCTTGAATTTTATAAGATAGCAGGTGCTCCCCATGCCATTCCAAAAAATTCTATCAAGAAGCTCCCCGTATTTCAGGGCAATAATGCCATCACTGCCAAGTCTCACCTTCGAAAGTTTGAAAAGCACCTGGTCAGTTATTGCAATGATGATGCCCATGACCATGACGATGTCAAAATGACGCTCTTTGCTTTATCCTTGGAAGATGATGCTGAAGAATGGTACTTCGACCTAGATGATGATTCATATAAAACTCTTAGTGAATTCCTAGAGGGTTTTAAGAAGAAATGGGGGGGAAAGAAAGAACCAAGACATCTACTTGCTGCCCTCCATAACATAAAGAAGATGGAGAATGAAACCGTTGATGAATTTAATACTAAGTTCAGGTGTGTGGTTGCAGAACTCCCTAGATAAATCAAGCCAAGGGATGCCTCCATCCTCATATCTTACATCGAAGCTTTCACTAGTGATTTGAGGTACCATTTAAGGGACAAAGAGCCGGCCGATCTAAAAACTACTCAAGAATTGGCCGAGAAAATAGAAAAGAATATGTAGTCTTCAGGCAAATCCAACATTCCAAGTTACACTAGGGGAAACACTTCATACAACGAAGAAAAGGGAAAAGCCTTTGAATCAGAAGAAAAGGGAGCCTCTAAAGATCCCATGGAAAAGGTAATAGACATGATAAAAGACTTGGTTACTAGTCAAAATCAACTTATGGCAGATCAGTCTGCACAATTGAATCTTATGCACAATAGAATAATCACAATGGAAATAAATAATGGACCTAGGAACTTTCAGCCTAGGAAGAATTAGATGTATCAAAAAAAGTTTCCTCAACAAGAGCCTAGGATTCCAAACCAGTTAGACTCAGCTAACATGGTAGAAGAAGTAATTCCATGGTGTAGACCCTGTGAACAATTCCACCAAAGAAAGCACTTGTTATGTTGCAAATCAAGTCATGGAACATGGAATTTCCAAGGTCAGTAATCAGAAAACAAATTCAAGTGAGCCTGATCATATATACATGGTAGGCCCTTTGTTACCATCTAAACAGTACAAGCCTGAGGATGAAACCATTGCAGAATATTATAGTGAAACTTATGATGAAAACTGTAATATACATGATGGGACTCCTATGTGTTCTCCATATAATGATGACAGTTTAGAAGGTTCACTACCTTGTGACCTTTTCTCTGAAGAATATGAGTATGAAAATGAGGACAAGTATAGCTTGGAGCATGATACAAGTGACAAAGACTCCCTTATCCCCGACAAAGATGTTGATGAGGAGTCCTGGACATTCATGGAAAATCCAGTCTATGACATGAATAAAGAGGAAAATATTGAACTGGAAACTTTTGATGGTTTTGTTGATTTTTTTGTCTATGTCATATCTAAAGGAGATAGCATGGACCATGTGGCCTTGGGAAACTTTGATATGAAAAAGGAGCATGTAGTTTATCCATATGATCATTCAGAGTCATATCATGCAGAGCCGCACAGAGGTATAAATAATGAAGACATGGAGAAGCAATGCTGTGAAAAGACAGATGTGATGCAGTTATTAGAATATCAGTCTCAACTATCATCTTCACATATAGATTTTCCTCATGACTTGGAGCCGCTTGGGGATTATACAATGAATTATCATCTGGTAAGCCTTAATGATCAGTATGATGGTCTAGTCAATCTGCCTCATCATTCCAATTTGTACATCAACCCTGTCCAGTCATGGATAGAAGCAGCCTGCGCAAGCACTTACTAGTTTGGCAGGAAGTTTGACGACATTATTCATGCCTATGATTTCCCATCCATCCTGCCCCTTCCAGATCATCACACAGGTTTTCATTTTCTGAATAAAGTATCCTTACTTTGGCTGGTAACCAAAGACAAGAAAAAAAAAGTTATGTTAATAAAATTCTTAGGTGGTTACATTGGATTTCTGATTACACTTAACCCTTTTTATATCATGCTTAGAGTAGGAAAGTAAGCTCCTTGAAAGAGAGAATTTACTTTCTGCATTTCTATTTTTTACTTAGCTATAATAAAACTTTGCTTCTTTTAGTTAGTTACATTTATTTTGTTTAAATAAATCAGCTTAATGGTTCATTTGGTTTTTTATAAAACTTGTGCTACTAAGGTTTTTCTTGTCAAGTTGAGATGTTTTTACAGAGCATATAAACCAGAGATTCTGGTGTTCTCATATCCCCTCCCTGCCTCAAAGACCAGATCAAGCACATGTCCCACAGTTGGAGCCAGAATGTTACCACCTAAGTTGTACTTAGTGGTTTTTTATCAAGTGAGCCTGGTGAACCGGACAAGGATAACTTGTTCGGACTTCAGAAGACCTTTGGAAGTACTTATGGGAAGTGCTTGGTGTAATATATCACATGTTCATACCCCATGGGGGAATTGTAATAAATGTTCTAGCATGATAGTGTCTGTAAAAGACTCAGTCTCTTAGACTTTATTTGTTAATCCAATCAGCCCAGGGTGTTTTTTCCCTTGGTTATTATTGGTTGTTGAATAAACGACTGATAATTTCTGATTTTTTCACTCCATACCTCCAAAGTTGGGGTGGTCGGCTTGGCATTTAGGCCTATTGAGTTTATTAGAGTCTATGTGTCAATGTATAAACATGCTAGACATCATGGTCGAGTCATATGAACATGTCTAAGTCCCCCTAGGTTTTTTCAATTTTTCAAAAAACAATTTCAGTGTTTTTTATTATAATTTAATTTTTCCAAAACTTAGGCTATTTTTTAATAGTTTAATTGGAAAAAATTATTTTGTAATAAAAGTGGGCCAAATAATTAGTTTCGGTTATGTAGGTGCTCATTTTCAAGCTAAGAGCACCATGTAAACCCATGGACCCACTATTTCCTAGTTTTGAGTGATTTTCCATCACTCAGGTCAGAAAGCCCCAAATAATCATTTATTGATTATTTTAATTAATAAATTGATGAATAATGCAGAAAATCCAAAGTCATAGATCAATGGATTCTCAGTCGATTTGATTGAAATCAATCAGATCTAAGCTAGATTGACTGGATCTGACAACTCCTCGACTAAAGGAGGTGATCAAATCAGATCTAGAGTTGATCTTCAGCATCCTTTATGGGGAATTTCTCCCTCCCTCTCTCCTAAACACGTTTTGGCTGATCTGGATGAGTTTTGGTGGATGCTTTAGTCAACAGGTTGAGGTGTTAGTCAAATCAGCTCGCTAATTGACAATTGCACTCAGTGAGACTCAGATCTGGCTCAGTTAGACATAGACCAGGCATTGATGGACTCTCCATTAGGATATTTGGTTTATCTCCTTGGGATTTGCGCCCCCCTGGGATGGATCTCCTGGTTTTTGTATATATCCAAGCATAGCAACCTCTTCCAAGCTAGTTAGAGTTGGATTGAAAGGATTTCTATTGTAATATTGTTGTAATATTTTGATTGTTGGAATAAAGAAGATTTGGAGGATAAATGGTGTAATGCTCTCCTATGTGTGGATTAAGCATTGTCTTACGACTATTGATGTTGTCAGCTTTTCTCTCAATTTCTACATCTGAACCCTATCTGGCTTGAATGATTCAGCCAAATCAATAGGAGTATAGTTGGGCAAGTAAGGTTACTTGTTTTTTATATATCTCATAGCATATATGTTTGAAGATATAGATTATACATGTTTAATAAGTTTATTTGCATGTAAATTTTGTCTGTTTTTCATATATATATCCAGATCTCATGAGGTTTCGTGCAGGATTGTGTGTTTAGCTTTCAGTTAGCAAGGATTGGATGAGCTGTGGATCTAGTTTGAATCCACTGTACATCCAAAAACTTTGTGAAGGAATTTCCCCTCTGTATTCCACTAACAAGTTTCCATTGCAGATCCATCCAACAACGGGCCTTTCCCCTTCTCTTCCTCCTTTCTTTAAAAATCAATCTTCCGGTTACCTATCTCTTCCTCTTATGATCAGATCTAGTTCTAAGAACTGAATATATATTTTTAGATCTAGTTTATAAGAGTCTTTCTGCTTATATCTATAATTTTATGAAGAATATCATTTCATAAAGATAGATCTAGGTGTAGGAATTGCCCTTTTTGCAAGTAGCTAAGTCATAGATCTAAAACTTACTCATAAGGTAGTTTATTTTTCATTCTTTAAAGATTCATATCCTGCAATAAAGTTCACATATTATTGGCTTCCCAAACAGCAAGCCAATATCCCAAGGAAAGCTTGCTTTCCTTGGTTCCTTTTTGCATAACTAGATTACCCCAATTTAACAAGTTTTAACTTAGTTTTTTTTGGTTAAAAGTAAGCTGGCCCAAAGGTACTTTCAGAGTGCTTTTGGGCATATTTTATTATAATATGCTTGATTTTTTTTAGCAGGTTTGACATAAAATAAAAAAAACTTATGTTCGAAAGTGGCCTCAGGAGCGTTCAAATCCCCCCAGGGGTCTCCCATTTGAATAAAACCTTTAATTTTCGCACTTTATAAGCTCTTGATTTCACTCTGTATAAGGATCAAGAGGAACTATATCAGTTCTCTAATATTTTAACCACTGTTAATAAAAATAATTTTTGAATAGGCTCTTTCGAGCCCATTCCCCATCCCCCCTAGGGGGATTTGCGTCCGTGTCTTTTTTTTTGGCTTTTCGTTCATATTATGTAATCTAGATTAGAATTAATCTGCAAGGGTAGTATACTTTGACATAAAATCAATTCCATATTCCATTTCTATATTTTTCAAAGTAACTTTAATACTTACCCCACGAGCCTCCTTTAAGCTCAAAGGTGAAGAAAGGTTCGTGGTAGTCTAATTAGAAAATTGTGATTTGCTCATCTTTTATGTTTCATTTGCTATCATATTTTTCCTCAGTAAGCATTATAAAATTAAACCCTCCTTGATTCCCCGATTGAGATCCACTTGGATCGAAAGAGGTTTTTGGAGGGTTTTCTTTTAACAAGAACACCCATTGTAAAATTTACTAAAATTGACAAGACTCTGGTGTGTATGCTCTGCACTTGGCTATGGTTCATCTGATCAGTCATGCTGTATCAAAAGCACTTGCGTGACTAGGATAATTAGGATTCACTCCCCAAATTGACAAACCATCCGGTGAAAATCCAACACCTAGATCAAACCATCACGGTGGAAAAATACCCAAAGGAAGCGGGAACTTATGAAAATTGACCTCGATTTCAACTTATGTCTATCCTTTTATATTACTGTGAACTGAACAATGCATACATACATTAAACTGTAAACAAGGCTCATAAAATAACTGACAGATGCATCAATTAAACACAACACGCAAAGCAATCACATAACGCATGATTTTAACATGGTTCACCTCCAAGATGGAAGTTACGTCCACAGAACTGTGTTTCTATTATAGCTCAGGGGAAGGTAAACATAGTACTGCTGCATCACATATGTAGCTTAAGATATTCTCTCTTAGATCTCTTTTCTATCTCTATATTGCACCTCTTACAATATCCTCTTCCCTCTCTGTCGATCCCTGCGGATCGTTACATGAATGCTCTATGATCCAGCTACTGGTTACAGTAAGATACTACAGCTAATAACAAAACCAGAGCTTGGCTTCTACAATTGCCTAATAATCTACAAAACAACTAACAACTGAACGAACCAACCAACCAACCCACCAATCAACACTTTTAGAATACAAAATATATCCCTTTATAGGCGGCCCGAAGGTCTCGCCATTACAACACTATGGGCCTGTCCCAACAGTAACCCAAAACCTAACTAGTGACAGTCGGTGTATCTGTACTTTGAGGTAGCCACTATCTGTCACACCACAGCTCTCTACGGTCTTCCATGCTTCCTGACATTGATCATGGGTACTATGCACCACTTCCCATCACCGCAGCTTCCTGCAGTCTTCCATGCTCCCCAGCGCTGACCATGGTTACCAGCACTGCTTCCCTTTTCTGTCCTTCGTCTTCAATGCCTCGGCCTCGTTGCTCCTTTTCCTTTATGAGGATAGCTGAGCCCTCTTGTCTTCCTCCGCTGCCTTCAATGCATTGGTTGAGCTCTCTCTTCTCGGCCGCTCTGGTACCGTCATCTTCCTTGACTTCTCTGTCTTCTATGTCATGGGTTCCGGATCTGCTCTGTAGCTAGAAACCTGCTATAGTGTCGTAGCCCTACCTCTTATATCTCCGCCAAAACTGTCTATCCATCAAAATAGCAGCTTCTTCTGTAGCTGCGGGACCCTACTCCAACAACAAGCACTTCCTAGAAGTACTTCCAGGTCTTCTGAAGTCCGAACAAGTTAACCCTGTCCGGTTCACCAGGCTCACTTGATAAAAAACCACTAAGTATAACTTAGGTGGTAATAGGCTGCAGCACCTGTAAGGGTGCATTGGAATAGCCTCAACCTGATGGAGTCATCTATGATGCTATTGGATGAGCACCATAGATGGAATGTCATTATGTGGTTTTGGGGACATTCCCCGGCTTTGCCTTCAAACTTGGGGATGTCTGATGGTAGCTTAGTTCGCATAGGTGGCCAAAAAGCTTCGTGGTAGATGGGGTCATTTGTTAATCTGGCCAAGTCAGGCAAGTTGAGATGAGCCATGAAGGGCATATTTGACCCCAAATTAATGTGGGATGGGGCTGCGATGGTGGTGGGATTTGTAGGTGCATAGTGCATCTACACAGCTGGGGGTGCTTGCGGTGGCACCATTGCAGATGGACCAGTGACCCCAAGTGTTGTGGGTGGGATAGTATGAGTGGCGGGGACACTGCCCCCATGTATGATAGTAGGGGAAATGTAAGTGGATGGTCCACTGCCCCCTTGTGTGGCAGGAGGGATAGTGTGTGGGGAGGGGCCACTGTCCCCATGTGTTGCAAGTGGGCCAGCTTGGCTGGTCACTAAGGTTAGGTCAAAAAATGGATCTGGATTTGCACTAGCCAAGGGGCTTGATGGTGCGGTATGGAGGTCTAGTTCAGACTAATATGGGTATGAATCAAAATCAAAGGCTATGTCGCCCTCTGATGGTGTGGGAGATTGCTGAGAGCAGCTTTGACGATTTCAATTGAGTGTTACAAATGGTGGTGGTTCGCCTCTTAGGCATGAGGAAGATCGTGGAGGATCAATTGTGTTAGATTTATGTCTGAAACTTGGTGGGAATGATGTTTGGACCCCTGTTTCAGTGGCTTCCTATTGGATGAAGGTGGTCACTTAACCACCAAGATTTCCAGAAGACAGCGCTTGGCTTGGTCCTCACAGGTGTCTCTACTCAATCGAAAGGAGTCGTTGCCCGTTTTGCTTGGCAATTCCTCTCAGTGTCCAGCTACTTTGGGGTTCCTGTGGTACTCCTCACAATGAGTTTTTGGGTAGATCACAAGTACTTCCCACAGTTGAAGAAATTAGGGACTTATGTTCTCAAAGACTGCAAAGTTGTTTGAACTTAGTGTAAATTAGTAAATTTTAAGGCTTACTCAGCGTCATGAACTGAGTTGGGTTAATTAGTTGGTATGGTGTATTTGTTTGCTTGATTTTTTGGTACTTGGTTGCTGCAAATGGTTTATGAATTCATCATGCTATATTTTATATGGTTTTGTATGCATGCATTGAATAATGAACAGATATTGTGAACAAATACAGTGATTAACCCTGAATGTTTGCTAGCCTAACTAGATGTCTACCTCTCACTGAAATTCCTCTTCAACCAAGAGAAGGTGTTGGGCGCTCAACACAATGGGACTAATCCCATATGTAGATCCTCAGGTCACCTTCCAAATGCAAGGTTGGTCAACAGGGAGGATGTTTAGCGCCGTGAGAATCCCTCCTTCTCTACCCCCTCTACCTTCTAGGTCACTCGGTTTTAATGGTTTTGGAACGATATCATGGACTGCCGATATCTATATGAGCTTGCCCTTCATCGTATCCCAGAATACCCGAGAGGGTGATGACTAGGTAGAGGAGGAAGGGGAAGTAAGATCATTGATTTTAAGTTTATTTTAGTTAGACTAGGTTCATTTTATTAAGCCATAATTATTTACTTAACATTTACACATTGTTCATGAAATAAAATGCAGAAAATGAAAATAGGAAATGAAATTAACTTGTAGTGGTGGACAGAGGCAGCTGGGCTGCACTAATAGTCCTCTGAAACTGAAATTTACTATCTATTAAATTCAAATTAAAGTTTTGTTTGATAGGCCGCACATTTCTTACCAAATCTGGCGAAGGGGCCGAGAGATTTTTTCAGAAATGAGTGAGGGGGTCGCATAGAATGCATAAACAGCCGCAACCTGAGTTTCTAGGCTGAAGTCACACTTATATGGGGATTAAGTGCACCCTAGGTGCACCTGTTTTCCCATTAAGTGCGCCCCAGTCTCACCTTTTGCCCCGATAAGAGTGCCCTACTCTAGATTGGGGTTTTTTGGTGAGACAGAGTCAGATCTGGCCAACAGTAACTGGTACCGTGGTCAATCCAGCTCGTTTTTTCCTAGCAGAGGCTTTGGCAGTACCTAAAACAAGAAATAAACTGAATTTAAAACAGATTTAACAAGAAATTTTTGAAAACTAGGGTAAAATTGAAAAAACTTGAAAAATTTAAATTTTGGCCCAAAGATCCTATGGGATCGACCTGGTATGGTTTCCAGTTCTGTAGCAAGGATTTATCCCTACTACAGGCGCAGGAATATCTCCGTTGTGCCTATAGGGTAGAAGGGTACGTTCCTTCTAAGGGTAAATGTTGAAAAACGAAATGGAAATGTAAATGAAATAATAGTAAACTAACACTAAGCTAATCTAAGCAAGAAGAAGAAGCAAATGGAGCACTGTTGAACCCCTCTACACACAATGGGTTAGGTGATCCGTAGGACCTCAACTTTAGTGCATCAAAAGTTTATTGTAAAAGAATGCATTCAACAGATTAATTATTGGACAGTATTTGCAAAAATTAAATGCTCAGAACAACAACGAAAACAAGACTGATAACAAATGCCAAGCAGAAAACACAGAACCCAAAATCACAGACAGAAATTGATAACGGAGTTCACCCCCTCCACTAGGATACGTCTCTGGGTCCCTCTCCAATGGGAACCGATCCAATTAATTCTTTTAAAAATGGTACAAATGGTTCTGGACTCTGCAAATCAGTTCAGCAGTATGGGAAAAAGTCTCCAAGACCTCTTCTCTGGAATAATACAAATTGGCTTTCGAAGCAAAGAGAAGCCAAATAGAACAGAGAAGACAGATCGACTCTTGACAATCACAGAAACTAGGTATCAACAGCAAAGTCTTTAAGACCTCCTCTATGAAAGTTACAAACTAGACTTCAACAGTCAAAGAAGCCAAGTAACAACTAGGGATGGTCAACTTCAAAATAATGTGAATCCTTTTTTCAGCAAACTTGCCTAGCTTCTATAACTAAGAAAAACCCCATTGTCTGTGCTTCTTCACGAACTCTCCTTTATACTCTTCTTTGCCATTACCATGGGAAAAATGCTCAAGAACGCGACTATTCACCTCCTTCTACCAACTTCCCTTGACTGTTCATCTCCCTATCAACGCGACATCATACGGCATCAAGATCCTACAAAAACCGTTTCTGAAATGTCCTCGTGCAACCGCTTGCAGGGTTTAAGTCAGAAGGTTGAAGTCATCTGCTCGTCCGCCATTGTGGAAGAGGATAAGCAACGGTTCCGACAAATTCTATTTCAATCGGCTATCGGCTGGTTTTCAAGTCGAAAGTCTTAGTTACTTTGGCTTCCGCCATTGCGGATGGCGCACCACTTCTTATTCCGATCTCGTCAAGCGATTTCACCGATCTTTTAAGTTTTTAGGCTTCCACTGTTGCGGCTACCGCAAGCGTTCCGTCTTCCGATCTGTTTAAGCTTCCACCATTGCGGCTGCCGAAAGTGTTCCATCTTTCGATTCGTTTAAGCTTCTGTTGTTGCGGCTGCCGGAAGCGTTCCATCTTTCGATTCGTTTAAGCTTCCGCTGTTGTGGCTGCCAGAAGTGTTCCGTCTTCCGATTCATTTAAGCTTCCGCCGTCCGATTTTATTCAATCGTCGTTTCTTTGAACCATGTACCATATTGGATCTTCAAAGAGGAATAATCCACCGGATCAATCCTCCCCATTGGAGAGCTTTTGGACCACCAAAATCCTGAATTCTTCTGCAAGTAAGTGAGGGTAAAGTTCCCTCACTTTACCAATCTCCATCCATCTCGCTTTGCCAGGATGTATTCCTTTCAGCCCCACTCGAAGGTACTCAGCATTCCCCCTTCGTGAATTCCTTATATTTCTGTCAAGAATAACATCATCCTACAACTCTCTCATATATTTAGGTGCCAAATCATCTATTGAAGGAATCTGTATGTTAATTTCTTCATCCATGATCATAGGAGGCTCATACAGTTTAAGATTCTCAACATTGACAACTGAATAAATTTGCATGTATGGAGGTAAATTCAAGCGAAAAGCATTAGTACTGATCTTTTCCAAGATCTCAAAAGGACCATACCTGATAGGTTTAAGATTTTTACCTTCACCTTTCATCCTTTCTTTGGTGATGTGTAACCAAACTCTGTCACCTACCTGAAATTGATGATCAATTCGATGCTTATCATGCCTGGCCTTGTACTTCACTTGGCTCTTCTCCAACTGTTCTTGAACTGCCTACTGCACTACTTGGATTCTCTGAATGAACTTTAAATATTTTTCTGCATCATGATGTCCATCCACTGCATCTTTTCCAAAAGAGAAGTCCATCGGTGTTTTTGGCAGATAACCAAAACAAGTTTCAAAAGGAGATTTTTGCGTGGAAGAATGAATTGCATGATTGTAAGCATGTTGTATATACTGCAACTGCTCATCCCAAAGTTTAGGATGTTTACTACAATATCCTCTGAGCAGCTAAACCACTGTTCTGTTTACTACCTCTGTTTGCCCATCGGTCTATGGATGAAAAGTTGTACTTTTATTTAGTTTGGTATCCATAAGCTCCAATAAAGTTGACCAGAATTTTCCCAAGAACCGGGAATCTCGATCAGATATAATGGACATGGGCAACCCAAAATGTACCCAAACATTTTGAAAGAATAAAAGAGTTGTTTGTTCAGCAGTGATATGCTTGTTACATGGCCTTAAGATACACATTTTGCTGAACCTATCCACAACAACATATAGGTAATCATGCCCTTTTCTAGACATAGGTAGTCCTCCTACAAAGTCCATAGAAATGCTTTCCCAAGGACGAGAAGAAACTGGAAAAGGAGTGTACAAACCCAATTTCCTATTGCTAGGCTTACTTGTTGCACACATAACACAACCCCTTATATATTCAGCTACAGTTTCTTGCATTTGACGCCAATAACAGTGATTCTGCAATACAGACAATGTTTTACTTACACCAAAATGTCCTGCAATCAATGAACTATGTGCCTCTCGGATCACATGCACTCTTTATTTCTCTAGAGTACAGAGTTTACCAAGATGATACAAGAGCTGATTATGCACATAATAGTTCTCTTCCCGTTTACCATGTATTAGTGATGCATATACTTTCTTAAAATCTTTATCTTCTGCATACTGTTCAATATAACTTTCATGTGTTAATGAACTGTTCTGAAGAATGATTGAAGCATTTGTAGGTGGCCTTGATAACATGTCTGCTACTTTATTATGAATTCCCTTTTTGTACTTAATGACGAGACGAAACTGTTGTAAGAACCCCATCCATCTTAAATGCCTACTTTGTTGTATCTTAGTTTGAGATTGTAAATATTGAAGTGGCTGGTGATCAGTATGTATGACTCTCTCTTTTCCCATGATATAATGTTTCCACTTCTTCACACTCTATACTAAAGCATACAATTCTTTGTCATAGGTCAGATAGTTACTTACTACAGTAGAGAATGTTTCTGAATGGTAACAGACTGGCTTCCTTCCTTGCATCAAAATTGCTCCCATGGCAAACCCACTAGCATCGGTTTCGATCTCAATTGGCTACTGAAAATCTGGCAATGTCAGAACTGGTGCTGTGCTAATATTTTCCTTCAAAGTGTCGAAGGCTTTCTGATGCTTGCCTCCCCACTGGAAAATTTCTTTAACACTTGTCAAGGCATGTAAAGGAGCAGCAATGGAAGAAAACCCAGAAATGAATTTCCTCCAATACTGAACCGCACCCAGAAAACTTCTAATTTCAGTAACGATGTTAGGCCGTGGCTAGTTTACAATGACAACAACCTTGGCTAGGTCCACTTGCAGGTGGCCTCCCCCAATGATATGGCCTAGATATACTAAAGAAGTTTTAGTAAATTCACATTTAGACATTTTTACATAAAGCTTTTCCTTTCTCAGTACATCTAATTTTTTTTTCACATGTACAACATGCTCTTCCCAGGTGTTGCTAAACACAAGGATATCATCTAGATACACAATTACAAAATCATCAATGAATGAATGAAAGACATCATTCATGACCCGTATGAAAGTAGTAGGTGCGTTACAGAGCCCAAAAGGCATTACAAGCCATTCATACAAACCCTATTTCGTTTTAAAAGTTGTTTTCCAAGCATCATGCTCAGCAACACGGATTTGATGATACCCACTACGCAGATCCAATTTTGTAAAGTAAGTTGCATGTTTCAACTGATCAAGCAAATCATCAATACGAGGAAGATGATACCTATTTTTAATGGTGATTTTGTTAAGGGCCCTGTAGTCGATACACATCCTCCACGACCCATCCTTCTTTGGAACCAAGACTATGGGAGAGCCACAAGGAGAAGTGTTGGGCCAGATGACCCCCTTCTCAATCAGCTCCTGAACCTACTTCTTGATCTCCTCATTCTGCATTACAGACATCCGGTACATGGCTATGTTCGGGAGTGGCACATCCTGTTGCAAATGTATCTCATGCTGAATCTCTCTCTTCGGTGGTAACCCCTTCAGATCTTGAAACAAATCATCATACTCAGAAATGATGTCAATCAGTTCAGATTTATGCTTAGGGTCACATTCTTCAAAATATTTAGAGACTTCATCATTTTTCATCTTAACCATCATCAACACAAAGTTCTTACTAGCATTTACCAACCTCTTCATTTGTCCTGTAGAGACTATTGCTAGATTGGTTTTTATCTTATGTGCTTGTACAATATATTCCATACCTTCTTTAAAAAGATGATACTTATTTTACTCTCTATAAAAGAATACTTTCTGGTCATACAAATATGGACTCCCAAGTACAATTCCACAAATGTCAAGTGGCACTACATCTAGTTCTACCTCATCCCTAAACTTTTCAGTAATTGCAAATTTTAATACACATTTCCTTGTAAATTGCAATCGTGTATCATTAGTAACCCAACCTAGAGGATAGGGCTTTTCATGAGGCACAGTAACTAAATGCAATTTCTTAACCACTTCTTCTGATATCAGATTTACTTGTGAACCACTATCAAACAATGTATCAATCTTTGTGTGATTTGCAATGATACGAACATGAAACAGTGCACTTCTATCTTTATCATTTTGCTTAGAAGTAGATGGCAGACTTGTACTTGCACTAGAACTGGATTTTGCATCAATGGGAAGTGAGATACTTTTATCCTTACCTTGGATTCCGACAGCTGTAACCTTCATTTCATCACCTGAGTCGGATCCCAAGTCTTGAACAACTGCTCCAGTAGATTTTGCTTTTCCTTTCTCTTTGTTTCCTTCATACTTCTTTGGCCTTAACTCCGGATGAAGTTTCCAACACTTGGAGACATCATGTCCTTTCTGACAATGTGAACACGTAGGCTTTTCACCCTCTTTCTTAACATTAGCCATCTTCTTTTTCCCCTTATCTTTACCTTTTGATTTGCTGTCAAATTTAAATGACTTCTTCACAAAAATATCGTTAGCATGCTTACCCCTGGCTCCTAAATGGGTAGCTTGAATACATACATCATCCAAATTACTAGGATTAAACATTAACAAAGTATGCTTCAAATAAGAATGCATGCCACCAATGTACTTAAGAATATTTTCATTTGTATCTAATGAAACATTCAATGCAATAGCCCTCTTTCTAAATTCATGAGTATAATCTTGAATGCTTTTTCCTTTAGCTTGTCTAAACATTTGCCAATTCATGGTTAATTGCTGCATGTGAACTAAAGGATAAAATTGCTTCCTCAATACTTCAATGAAATCATTCCAAACTGAAATAATTTTACCATTCTTTCAAAGATCTTGCTGAATCTTGCTCTCCCACCAAGTAAGAGCCATTCCACTCATTCTCAAAGTGGCCAATTGGATCCTAGAAGGGTCATCGTTAATGCCCTGCACCCTGCAATATACTTCAAGCTGCTTGATCCAATTGTCTATTTTTTCAGCATCTACATCTCCATTATAAATAGGTAATTCAAATTTTACATCCAATTTGAAATAAGGCATATTAGGACTTGCATTATGAGAAGTATGAGAAGAAGAAAAAGTATGTTTAGTATCAGGAGGATCACCATCACCTCCTACTCCTTTACCCTTTTCTTCCGGCTTCACCTTTGCATCTCTGGATGAAGATCCTTCTTCTTTCTTCTTCCTTTATGCTCTCTCTTCGAGTAGAAGTTCCATCATGGATTTCATGCTCATAAAAGCCTCTAGAAACTCAGTTTCAGACATAACAGGTTTTTCTCGTTCAGTATGTCCTTCTTCTTCCCCTCGTGGAGAAGACATGGTTCTTGAGAATGTTCTCCTGGAGCCAATCTCAGGATCTCCTTCTACTAATTCTCCTTCACCAAGCTTTAACCTGGACCTGGTAAGCATTCACAAACTTGCACAACAGTCAACCAGCTTTGATACCAGATATGATCCGTAGGACCTCAACTTTAGTGCATCAAAAGTTTGTTGTAAAATAATGCATTCAACAGATTAATTATTGGACAATATTTGCAGAAATTAAATGCTCAGAACATGAATGAAAACAAGACTGATAAAAAATGCCAAGTAGAAAACATAGAACCCAAAATCACAGACAGAAATTGATAACGGAGTTCACCCCCTCCACTGGGCTATGTCTCCAGGTCCCTCTCTAATGGGAACTGATCCAATTAATTCTTTAAAAAATGGTACAAATGCTTCTGGACTCTGCAAATCAGTTCAGCAGTATGGGAAAAAGTCTCCAAGACCTCTTCTCTAGAATAATACAAATTGGCTTTCGAAGCAAAGAGAAGCTAAATAGAACAGAGAAGACAAATCGACTCTTGACAATCATAGAAAATAGGTATCAACAGTAAATTCTTTAAGACCTCCTCTATGAAAGTTACAAACTAGAATTCAACAGTCAAAGAAGCCAAGTAACAACTAGGGATGGTCGACTTCAAAAGCATGTGGATCCTTTTTTCAGCAAACTTGCCCAGCTTCTATAACTCAGAAAAACCCCATTGTCTGTGCTTCTTCACGAACTCTCCTTTATACTCTTCTTTGCCGTTACCATGGGAAAAATGCTCAAGAACGCGACTTTTCACCTCCTTCTGCCAATTTCCCTTGACTGTTCATCTCCCTATCAACGCAGCATCATACGGCATCAAGATCCTACAAAAACCGTTTCTGAAACGTCCCCACGTGACCGCTTGCAGGGTTTAAGTCGGAAGGTTGAAGTCATCTGCTCGTTCGTTGTTATGGAAGAGGATAAGCAATGGTTTCGATGAATTCTATTTCAATCAGCTATCGGCTAGTTTTCAAGTTGGAAGTCTTAGTTACTTTGGATTCCGCCATTGTGGATGGCACACCACTTCTTCTTCCGATCCCGTCGAGCAATTTCACCGATCTTTTAAGTTTTTGGGCTTCCGCCGTTGCGGCTGCTGGAAGCGTTCCATCTTCCGATCCATTTAATATTTCGCCATTGTGGCTGCCCGAAGCATTCTTTCTTTCGATTCATTTAAGCTTCTGTCGTTGCAGCTGCCAGAAGAGTTCCATCTTCTGATTCGTTTAACCTTCCATCGTTGCGGCTGCCGAAAGCGTTCCGTCTTCCTATTCGTTTAAGCTTCTGCCATCCGATTTTCTTCAATCGTCGTTTCTTTGAACCATGTACCATATTGGATCTTCAAAGAGGAATAATCCACTGGATCATTAGTGTTCCACCTCCAAAACCTACAAAATAAACCTAAGGTACAATGGAAAAACCTACAAACAATGTTAAGCAAAACCTGCAAATAAAAACAATGGCTAGAAATCAAAGCAAACTAAATGACTAAGAAGTAAAACATGAAAGCACAAGTATACCTTCTCTAGTGGGAATGGGCCACCATGCCCTAGCTTGTGGAAGCCTCTCTCTTGGTTGGGGATCAATGGCTCAAATTGAAATGGAGATGGAGGAGAGGGAGTGTGGGTGGTTTGAGAGGCAAAGGTCTCAAAGCATCCACGGGCAGCATAACAATAGGCAATGGGAGAAGTGTTTTGAGAGTGACCCCCCACCCTCCTTTTATAGCTTTTCCAAGGGGTTTTAGGGTTTTAAGCTCTTGGTCAGGGTTTTAGCCCCTTTTTTGGGCCTTTAGACCCTTCCACCCTAACTTTAGCCCCTTTTAGGGTTTTAGCCCCTTTTTTAGGGCTTTAGCTCATAGGGGGCTATTTTGGGCTCCTTTTGGGGTTTTTAGCCCTTTTTCTTCATCCTTAGGCTATTTTGTAGGTGTGGGGGTCTAATGGAAGGTCTAATGGAGTAATGTGAGATGTTGTGATATGGTGTCCTTTGGGTGGTGTAGGCCATTGAGAGCTATGTGGGGGATTTTCGGGTTAACAAAGTATTTTGGCCACAACAACATTTTCCACCCGCCTGTTACGTTAGGTAGGAGCCAAGTGGCTCAGTTAAATATCCACAAACTTGTTATTTGTAATGTATTTTTGAAACCAAGGGGCCATCTGTTTAGTCCTAGATTTGGAGCCCCATGATTCCTTAAGTAGTGGTGGTAAATTTGAGGTCCCCCGCTAGAATTTCGAGGGAAGAACAACCAAGGACTAGACCACACCTTTCAATAGCCTCCCAGAAGTCTAGTTGATCAACATAAATCCCACAATAGTTAATCATGTGTAGGGGTATATCCAAAACCCTACAAAAACATTTCAATAAGATACCCCCACAAATACAAAATGGATTAAGTCTAATACAAGAAAGGTTCCAAGAAAAAAGAAGGACTCCTGAAACACATGTAGCATCAACCAAACAACAATCCCATGTGTGGAGAATAATCCAGAGAAACTCCCTTGCTTTCAAACCAGAGACCATCATTTCCTAAAATAATAGGACATCCAAACAAACAAAATGTAATAATCTCTTGAGGGTTGCAATCTTCAGCGTCCCCCCCCATCCCTCTAACATTTAAGGAAAATATAATCATTAGGTAACAACCTTTATGGCCGAATCTACTCTAAAAGGTCCAGACACATCTAATAGTGCATCCTATGAATCTAAAATCTCATTAACAATTTCCTTGATTGTTGTTGACTCATTTCCCCACATTGGGTGATCCGAGTGGAATTTCCTCCTTCTCTTGCCATTGTTCTTTCTGATGGTTAAATTTATATTATTGGAGACTAATGGGTACTCTAGGTTAGTATCCGACTTGGAGAAAACCAGGATAGGATCCTACAAGAAAATCCCCTAGGAAAATGGGAGGGAAGAATCAAATCATTGGAAGCCATGCCCACCACCACCACCACCACATAAAAAAAATGTAAGTATGACCCTCCTCACCTTAAAAAGTGGTGTCAAATAAGCATGGGGTGACCTTGTGGAGTTGATATCTATTATTCAAACCGATATAAATTACACTTTTTGTCGTTACCCACCAAGGATATGTCTTCCAACCGTATTTTTTTTATAAATAATTTTCAATCAAAATAAATATAAATAAGCTTGGGGTGACCTTGGGGAGTTGATATCTCTTATTTGAACCGATATAAATTACACTTTTTGTCCTTACCCACCAAGGATATGTCTTCAAACCCTATTTTTTTTATAAATAATTTTCAATCAAAATAAGTATATCTTACGCATGAATGATACAATGAAACCGTAAGGCCATCTTGGCATCAAGTTCATTTTCCTTCCACAGGCTGCAAAGGCTAAGAAATTTGGTATTGTCCTTCACCTAAAGAGGAAAAATGGTAGAGGAACAACAAAACAGGGCATGGGAATGGAACTGTAAGGCCATCTTGGCATCAAGTTCATTTTCCTTCCACAAGCTGCAAAGGCTAAGAAATTTAGCATTGTCTTTCACATGAAGAGGAAAAATGGCAAAGGAACAACAACAACAGGGCACAAGTACGGACAACAACAACGATGGAACAATGATGCAGCGACCTATTGTTGTAAGCTTCCCAAGGGCTCATCCCCAACTCCCACCTCTCAAATTATAGGTCAAAGATGCTCGAGAAGGAATGGAACCTCGCAATATGTCGTAGGTGGGTTCTTTATATTCTCATACAATAATAAAAAATTTTGTAATCATTTTCTGCTTGCAAACGAAGTTTTATCAATGGTTGCTTGTAGAATGGTTAAATTCAATTTTAATCAAGTGATTATGTTCACTAGGATTTGTGGATATGTATGATGATTTATAGTGTTATCGTTGAAGGTTTGATTTATTAAGAGAGTAAGGGAAATTTATATAAGTCATTCAACTATGTGTTTCAGAGGGTTAGTATTTGAATCATTTGGAACATTTCCCTAAATGCTTTCAGTGCTAGCATTCTTATTGAAACAATGGTTGGTGCTAAAATCTGTGTCAAATTATTATATCTGTTTCTAGATTTCACCATGGAGAAATTAGAATACCCATTGTTTTCGAATGGAGACTCCACCCATCTTCAAGGATGCTAACTTGAAAACTTCTTTTAGTGGCTTGTGTGGATTCATACATGTGCAATCACTGCTAACTCAGAATTATATAATACTTCATGTGAATGTGATACTCTTAGAACAAGTTAAGAGTTGTTTTATTTATTGTTGCATATTTTTATAGTTTGCTCGGGTGTGTAGAGATCTAGGAGTTACAGTTGTTGGAAAGATGTACAAAATTGAAGATAAGTCTACTTCTATAAGTTGATGTCCGTACCTCTGTATTTATGAAAATACAAGCGAGTCTTCAGAACATAAAAAGTGAATGGATGAGATTATACTATTCATGCCCCTATTTTGAGCGACTTTGTTGCATCCTTTTCGGGAGGGTAATTTGGAGAGTGACATGGGTCACTGGCTTGATGGGACTGTTATGAAAAAAATTGTAAATGAATAAAATGTGGTGATTGAAAAATATTTAGAGTCTGGTGTGGACCTCTCTAATCTCAATTTGAATGTGGGTGTCTAATAAGCATTGAGTTATGATGGAGCACTGAACTTCACCAGTTCACTATTAAATAAATTTTCATTAAACAAAGACACATGATCCAAACTATTCTCTTAAAGTCACTGAAGGCTAATTTAGATTATTAACAGAAACAAAAGATTCTGACCATGTCGTTTGAAAGACTAAGTACAAAATAATAAAAAACAAGATTGACAACTCATAGCCTTGATAGGAATTTTAAAAAGAAAAAATCCCAACCATCAACCAAATCAATTACTGGAATGGGGAACATGTGGCATAAAATTAATCAAATAAAAAGGGGATTACATGATAGAGCCCAAAGGAAGCTATGCAATCAAGTACTATCATGGGAAGCTCTGAGAAACATCCCCCAAGACTTCTTGGCCAGGGAGGCTAACTTTTAACTCTAATTTTCTCCAAGATCACACCTAATAAGATATTAAGTTTAGATGAATGTTTTGGGTGTCGATACAATATTTTATCGATGTTTTATAGTAAATTGTTGATTTACCTGATATTGGAATACCTCATTGTGTTTGGAAAAAATACTTGACATAATAGGCAATCAATAACTGGTTTACATTACTGAGAAATTGATAACGTTTATCTTTGAACTGACTATGTTTAGGATTTTCTTTCCTTGTTGAATGAATATTTGTTATACAATGATATCTTCTTTGTAAAGCACTCTACTTGTTTCACTGCTTATTAGCTTACCCACCATTTGGAAATTGGTACAACCTACAAGGTATTGTAGATTACTCCCCTATGAATCCTCAAATTCATTAAAAAATATAAAGGTTTCGTTAAATGGAAGGGAAGGAAAACATTTACTGTCCATATTTTTGTTCAAACTTTCAATTCATGGTAAGCAGAAATGTAAACTAAAAATTTAGATGGCTATAAACTTACATATCTCTCAAAACCACTCTGGGTATGCCAGATGCCTAGATCTACCAATAGATAGGTAACTGAAAACTTTAATAGTGAGTAAAATAAGAATCTACTCCACTCAAACCATTTGTTTTTCTTTATTGACTGTAAATAAAACTATACAATAGCAATCACTACAAACTCTTGTTTTGTATGTACTATGACAGACTCTACCTACTTATATAGAGAAGTAGGACAGGGTTTATATTTATAATGCACAAGATCTCAACCCTAGGTTCTTAGAATGGAGCTCTCAGCCTGCATGCATGCATGCATTGGGTTCCTTAGAATCTGTACCTTAACTGGAGAAGGTCAAACCGTTCAAAGTGTCTGCGTTATGTCTTTGGGATCAAATATCCCTTATAAAACTAGAAATACACTTAATTAAAGCACTTTTCCTAAAACTAGAAAAGAAAACTCAAAACAGAAAAGCAACTTCTAAATCTGAAATGAACCTAGTCTACTAATTCTGGACAACAACCTAAAATGTAAAAGACTGAGGTTGGGCATGCATGTGCCCTATAAATCCAACAATTTCTGAACCATTATCTAATCACTATTTCACCCTCACTTCTATGTTGAGTGTGCACGATAAATATTGGAAGGTTGTTGCAGAACCTTCTCATCACACTGCGCCACAACAGTGTCACGACTCATCACTATTGTACCTCCTGCACTCTCATCATGACTGTACAGATATGTTGAAGTGTTACATGATGAAGGAGAAACATATTCAGAAAAAAATGTAAAGAAACTTTTGGTTTCATGAACTATAATGACTTTGGGTCCAATTTTATTTTTGTCAATATTGTGTAAACAACTTCCTATTTATCAACACTTGACCTTTTAAACAAAATTTGGGCTCATTTGTAGTGAATTTGAATATAGGAAGATATCAGCTAGGGATTCTTTGTGCTTTATCTCTATCAAGGTAATGTGGATTGGTTCACTTGCCATAGTAGATATAACATCTAGTGTGGTTATCTTTGTCATGATTCACGCCATAGTTGGGTAGAGCCTCTATTGATAACATGGTTGTTAGGGTGCCCCTCACTTTCAAAAATTTTGATGTCCCCTGCGACTTTGGATTTCTATCATTTTACAATTGCCTCATTGAAATAGGAAACGATCCAAGTGTCTCATGTCTAGTCCATTAACATTTTATATATCTGCATCTATAAATCTGAATAATTACTTCAGTGTTCTCTTGTAGGAAAACATCTGCATCTTGGATAAAACCTTACTTTTAAGTTTTTTCTTTTAATTCTCTTGATTCATTTAGTAGGTAGGGGTTGTTAATGCTATTCTAGCCTTGAGAATCAATGCTTGCAAATTTTTATATTTTGAGAATATTTGGAAAAGATAACTCTTAGTAAGTGTTTATCACTACTGAGTTACATTTACCTTGTATGTTCTTTGACTATTGGATCTCTAAATTTTAAAATTCTCTAGAAATTCGTTTAAATTTCTTAATGAGATGAAAGGTTTACTATATTCCTGTATCTCTGGGTTCAATGCAAAGTGTTGAACCAAGGCCCATTCAGGAAGGAATAATTTTTCTTTTATATCAATAAATCAAAATGTATAGTCTAAGGTTATTGAAAGTTGAAACCAAGGTATTGGTTTACCTACCTTACTAGTTACAGTGTGCCTGCCTTGGAAAAGGTAGTACCTAGTGCAAGCTAGGAAAATAACTCATTCAACCTTTCAAATACTAGTATGCTAGATCAACTCAGCAAAGTAGGACAAATGAACTATTCATACACTATTTCAATTGTAGTTGAATACTATAAGAGATTCACTTTGTAAATTTTGCATGCAGAAAGGAAGTGTTATAGCGTATTTCACCACTCCAGGTGAATCACACTTTGTATGGCCTTCCCCTGTCTCGCTGCAGACTCTTTAGACCCCATGGACCATATTTTATCCTTTGGTGTTTCCTTGATCATCCCTAAAACTATATGAAAAATGATATACGCGGATTTTTACTTGATAACCGTGTACATACGCGGGTTTGACCCATATAACCGTGTACATCGGGATGTGTGCATAATCCAAATCCTTTTGGAGTTTTCCTTGACATGGATCCGACTCATTCGACTCCTGGCCTTCCATATGCCTTGAGATCACTTGGATTCGACCCTTCATTATCCCTTTTGAAGCTATATAAGGAACCCCTTGGTACATTGAAGGCATATAGAGAGATTGAAAGCAAAGAAACTATAGTCCATTGTTGCCGGAATTTATACTTGAGTATGCATCCCTTTGTCCCTTTGGATCACTTTTGTGTTCTTCCCAAGCTTTCCTTTTTCGAGTGAGCTTGCTATCGTGAGATGGAGGATTGAGGTGGTGGAGGCCCAAGTAGGGGATTCAGTTTCTCCGATTCACAGACGTGCCGTCAGAGTTTGTATCTATCTTGTAATCTATGATTTATATTAATCAGAACTATCTTTTCCTGTCCAATGATGTGTATTTGATTGAATATTGTATCCATTGGAATATGTCAAATGCTTTTACATTATTGATTATATATGCTAGAATAGATCTAACACCATGATATATAGTATGCTTGTATTGTTTACTTGTTGTTGAGGAAGTATTATATCGATTCAAGTTGAAGATTGGAAAACTCAACGGGGATCTACTTCAACCGTCTGGAATAAGGTATGAGGTTTGATCCTTTAGTGTCAGACATTTTATTTCTATTGCATATTGGGAAAGATTGATTTATAGAGTCAAAGTTGTCTATTGTGGTACCCTAAGCCATAGGAATTTCTCTCCATAACAGAATTGGTGACTCCGCTGGGGAGTTCCTAGTAGTTGTCCTTTGGGGGTGATTTTCTTGGCATTCAATGTATTTGAATTGCTCTTTCTCTCTTGTTTCTATGTCGGTTCTGGGGGCATGTATGCCTGGTAGAGTCTGATTGGAGTGAAGTTTGTCTCAACCTATCTGTTTTCCTTGTGTTATGCACCTTTTCTTCCTGTACGCGGGTTTTTGATTTACAGTCACGTATACACGCGGTTTCCTCTGTGATTTCCACGTTTACACGTGGGTTTACTGCGAACAGTCGCGTATACCCTAGATTTTTCCCTTTTCGTGGAAGTTAATTGGTTGCTGGGTGAATGCTGTTAGTTGCTGAGTCTCCTTTGGCACTTCCTGAGTCTGTTTTGACCTCTGTTTCTGACCAAAAACGTTTTCTTTTAGCCTAATTTTTTTTTTTTTAGGAAAGTTATTGTCATGGCATTTTTGATTTTTTGTTTGAGATTAGTGCATTAGAGTTCTTTTACCTTAGTGCTTTACTTGGATGCTATCTATGTGTGCTTGCAGAGTCTGGGGGTGGTAGAATCATTCTTTTGCTTTTTGCATCTCTTATATTTTCAAAAAAGCCAAAAACATTTGCTTATCATAATGCATTGCATTTTGCACATTGCATTGTGCTTGCACTAGATCTAGATTTGCTTTGGAGTACTAGTTAGGACTAAACAACAACATCTAGGTGTCTGTCCAGGGAGTGTGTGAAATCCTTGGTATAACCATCGTTCTCAGGATCCTCCTCTCAAATGGGAGTTAAGCACGAGGTAGTGTGAGCGGTTATTGATTGGGATGACCCCTAGTCATAACTGAGTAGCACCGGAGATATTTCCAGGATTGTATTCGTATCTGGGGGCTCTTTCAAGAGTTTCGGGATTTGCTACCCTGCCCATATGGTCAATCCTTCCTGCGACTGTCCGCCTGAGCTTTGATTATATTGAGGTGACCTTAGTGACCTTACCTAAAATATCGAGGGGGTACTTGTAGAGGTTATTCCGTAGGTGTCCCGGCCAAGTTCGGGTCGGACAGCATAGTCTCTTTATGCGTTGAAGCTGAGGGCCACAATAATTGGTTATGTACCTCTGCTTGTTGTGTATGGGAGTCTTAGGCCTCTCCTAGGTGAGACATACCTACTTCATTCGGGAGCTCACTTATCCAGCCCTTGTTTGCTTGCATTTGGCTTTAAATTTTATTAGTGATTGCTTTATGCACTCTATTTAGCCTAGGGTTTACGTAAATAGAGAGTCTTTGCTATTTTTGTTTTGAGTCATTATGGATTCGAGTGCGGTTCCGCGCTGTTCTCGTTGGTTAGCAGGAATTCCACCTTCCACTTATCCTCCTCCTTTGGGAGAGAGACCTAGAAAGTCCAGGTGGACTATGTCACACACTAATTCACACACCATGGAGGATCATTCAGAGACTATTCCTGAGCTACCTCCTCCCATTCGTGTTGAAAATGGGGAATTTACTCTTACATACGATCCTTCACCTGACCTAGCTGAGTTCAGTCCTGTGATTTCCCAGATAGGATCTTTACACGATAGAACTACTCACCCTAGGGATGATTCCCCCTTGACACATTACCGGTATGGAATGCCGGAAGATGCTGAGGCTCACTTTGAACCTGCCAGCACTAGCTATGGTAGTTATGCTATGATTGCTTTTCCTATGCACTATTTGAAATTTCATGTCGAATCTGGCTTTGAGCCTAGCACTATGCCTGGGGGCAATCCCATTCCTTACCTTGCGGAGAGGTTTGGGAGTACTAGTCACATTGCACCTTCCGTCCCAGTGGTGGAAGCTACATCTCATCCCCCTCCTAGGTCTAGGGTTAGTGATCTGATTAGGATACCAGGTCCGAGACGGGTGACGATAGGAGGTAGTACATATCTTATTACTCAGATTCCTTCATCCTTGGATCTGAGTTCTTCAAATGTACATCCTCCACCTTATCCACGTGGTCCTTCGAGCCAATTTATGGCTACGAGTCAGGTCCATACTACGGTTACTGGGCCGATTGTGTCTCAAGTTCATATACCACCCGCTACTTCGGGAGGCTATATTCACGCTTATAGTGGTCAGCTTATTACATCCGGGGCATATATACCTACTTCTGGTATGTATGTTCCCCCTTCTAGAGCTTATCTTCCTACCTACGGAGTGTCCCATGGGACATCACATGCGATGACCTATGGACCTTATTACGGGACGCAGTATGGACAGGTTTCTTCACCTTATGGAGGCGGGTATCAAAAACCTGCTTACTCTCCTAATTATGGCTTTGTAGCTCCTACTAGTCAAGGTCCACCTTACTATGGTACTTCCACCTCACCTTATACGGGTCAGGTAGGAGGAGGACACTATGGCTAAGGCCATGGTGGTGCTCAAACCTATGTGAACTAGGGAGTGGTCCATCGACCTCATCATCCTAGGCTCCCTTTCCTCACGACGCTTAACCTTCCTGACTTATCGAGACTTACGAACAATCTCGTGGCTCATGACCTAGCTTGGCCGGTTGTCCCTACCAAGCTTCCTTCGGGCATACCTAAGTTCGAAGGAAAACCAGGAGAGGATCTGAGTGAACATGTTACCACATTTCACCTTTGGTGCTCTTCGAATTCCTTACATCAGGACTCAGTCTGCTTGCGACTATTTAAACGCACCCTCATGGGGCCTGTTGCGAAATGGTATATAGAGTTACCAAAGGGATATTTTACCTTGTTCGACGATCTTGCGATGAATTTTCTTAATCACTTCCAGTTACCAGTGTTCTATGACGTTGGTACTGAACTCTTGTCGACATTTCGGCAAGATAAAGCCACCAATATTTCTGATCATATTCAAGAGTGGCATAGACGGAAGAGATTAATTAAAGCTTTTATAACATCGGAGTTCCTTCTCGAGTGGTTCCTAAAGTATTTATTGCCCATTAGATTCTTATAAATTTACTTGCATGGCGTCATACGTGACTGTTTTGCAAACAGCCGCGTATGTACGCGGGTTCTAGCCTCTTTTCCGCGTATATCCAGCCCTATATGCGGAAAAAGCTTCGATATCCACATGGGCCGTAGTGCTCATGTAGAGATGGCCTAAACTACCTCATTTCACCATGAAAATCAACAAAAATTATATTGAAATGCATGAGGAGAGCATGAGTAACTACCTGGAAGAAACGGTTGTGAATTCCGCCGGCTGGATCTCTTGGAATTTGTAGTTGAAAATCAGAGCTCCAATGGGTAAAAGTTTCAAATGATTAATGTTTTTACTATTTATAGAAAAATTTTCAAATATTTGAAAAATTTTACCCCCTTTCCTATAGTTTTGACAGTTTCTAACCATTTTGGACCGTTTCTGACATAATTTGTGATGTAGAAGACCATTTTCAGTGCCATTTCAGCCATTGCATTGACCCGTTCGTACTAATCTCAAGTATAATGTCTACACTATCATATAGGTTAGGTTCACCACCGTTTGCATTTTGCATGACCTTATGACCATGTCACCATGACCTTAGGTATGAACCCACTCTATTATGTCACGGAACCTTCTTACTGCTTTAGAAGTGGCATGATGTGAGTGGTAGAGCTTCACCTTACATGGGTACCCTAGTTAGCGCCTTATTTTCATTTGATGCCCATGCCAACGTTTTCTCCGTTAGGGTGTTGGAGTCTGTTGTATAGTACTGCCATGACATTTCGCAAGAGCCTCATACTCCTCTTGATATTATGCTGGCCTGTTTCCCTCCGGACTCCCCTTATGTCAAGTTGTGAATGCATTATCATGAGATTTTCCTTCCTTATTGAGCTTTATGCCGGCTCCCCTGACATTTCATTTCAGCCATATAGCCCGAGCTTGTCTCATGTCTAGCCATGCAGAGCCATTTTTTCCTTCGCATCTTGATTCCCTTTTTACCGGGAGGGGATTTTCCCCCGAGTGTCGATATCCTACACATGTATCCTTGCATTGAGCATAGGTATGTTCCACTGCTTGGAAATAGTTTGTTTTCCCTGATGACACTCGTCCCCTCCTAGTTTGTAACTATAAATCTAGTTTATTCTTTTTTCAAGCTTTTCAAATAACTGAAAAAGTCCAAAAAAATCAAAAAACCAAAAAGCCGGACAAGGAAATATGTTATCTTTGGTAGCTGTCAAGTCGTGTCGCCTTCAAACAGAGCACTGTATATCACATCCATTGGTTGGGTTATAGTTTGACTTAGGAGCTGTACTCATTTATCTGAGTTTATCTCCACTGACTGGTTAAGCTTCAAGTCCCTATGGAGCCTCTGTTGATGCCTCCTGTGTCACAGAGATGTCCCAGTTTGTATATCGAGTCTATGCTACCTTCATTCAGTCACCATACACCGTTATGCTCTTGTTTGAAGGAAGTTGAAACCTGTATCGGCCATTCCTCAATTATCTTGACTTTGCATGTCAGCCATTCCCGGTACAGTTACTGGTTTGTGCACCTTATGATCGAGTCCTTCCACATTAGACAACTTTGTTGAGTACCTTGTGTTGGATGATGGGGGATGCCTTAATGCCCTCCTTCCAATGGATTTCATCCCATCGACTTCAGATCATTTATTCTGGGATTGGAATCTAGAGTCCTTTTGAGTGCCTTGAGACTTGCAGTCATCAGTGGCAGGTTCTCTCGCCATCGACAGTTTCTTGGGAATACATCAATGTCCTCTGATCGATGGATTCTCTCAAGTGTTTGACCTCAACACATCTATTGTCACTTGTTAGTTTGCACTCTAGTACCTTGATTCCCATTTTCATTATCAGTGGGTAATCTCACGTCTGTTAACGGTATACATCAATGACTGGTAATCAGACGATGGACTACTATGTTCAACCTCGACACCTCTATTCGCATAGTAGGACATGTACTTGTAGCGGTTTGTGTTGAAGACCTTCCAGACTGGTGGCATCTCTTATATGCTACCTCCTTGATCGTGCCAGTGTTCATGAGATTTCAGCTCTCGTGACTTCATTCCAGTGTATGTCAGATATGTCCAACCACTATGGAGATCTTGATCTATTGTATATCTTCAGCCATTTTGGAGATCATGGTCCTTTGTATATCTCCATCATGGAGATTATGATCTATGTATATTGTACGTGGCGATGACCACATATGTGATATCATGTATTATTCCTATTCATGGCCATTGTACTCTTATGTATCCGCGACTGCTATATGTACTTGCAGTTATATGCAGAGTTGTATCATTGTACTATGCTGATTGGGTGGTTGGTCTTCCATTTGGGATCCTTCATCACTCCACTTCTAGGATGGACTTATAATGTATTTCGGCCATCGTATGACCCCTCTAACCTCACACATTAGGGGGCATCTCTTATAGTGGATTTCACCACTCCAGGTGAATCACACTTTGTATGGTCTTCCCCTGTCCCACTGCAGACTCTTTAGACCCCATGGACCATCTTTTATCCTTTGATGTTTCCTTGATCATCCCTAAAACTATATGAAAAATGATATACGTGGATTTTTACCCAACAACCGCATACATACGCGGGTTTGACCCATATAACCGCGTACATCGGGATGTGTGCATAATCCAAATCCTTTTGGAGTTTTCCTTGACATGGATCCGACTCATTCGACTCCTGGCCTTCCATATGCCTTGAGATCGCTCGGATTCGACCCTTCATTATCCCTTGTGAAGCTATATAAGGAACCCCTTGGTACATTGAAGGCATATAGAGAGATTGAAAGCAAAGAAACTATAGTCCTTTGTTGCCAGAATTTATACTTGATTCTTCATCCCTTTGTCCCTTTGGAGCACTTTTGTATTCTTCCCAAGCTTGCCTTTTGCTAGTGAGCTTGCTATCATGAGATGGAGGATTGAGGTGGTGGAGGCCCAAGTGGGGGATTCAGTTTCTCTGGTTCGCAGACGTGCCGTCAGAGGTTGTATCTATCTTGTAATCTCTAATTTATATTAATAAGAACTATCTTTTCCTGTCCAATGATGTGTATTTGATTGAATATTGTATCTATTGGAATATGTCAAATGCTTTTACATTATTGATTATATATGCTAGAATAGATCTAACACCATGATATATAGTATGCTTGTATTGTTTACTTGTTGTTGAGGAAGTATTATATCAATTCAAGCTGAAGATTGGAAAGCTCAACAGGGATCTACTTCAACCTTCTGGAATAAGGTATGAGGTCTGATCCTTTAGTGTTAGACATTTTATTTCTATTGCATATTGGGAAAGATTGATTTCTGGAGTCAAAGTTGTCTATTGTGGTACCCCAAGCCATAGGAATTTCTCTCCGTAATAGGAAGGGACCTTTTTCATTTCAATGAAAAAAATGCATGTTTTATTCCAGTCATAATGAAATGTGCATGCTTTACATGCTATCATGTAATATACCAAACTGATATTTTCCTGTTTATGGGTATATTGTAGATGGATAATAGATTTACTCCTTAATCAAATAGGAAAGAAAACCCTGAACTTTGCATGCATGCAGTTATATGCAAATATGTGCCCTAGAAAAATACCGAGATGCTATAAAATAGTAGAAATCAATGCATATACATACCAATATATAGATCAAATAAATAAGTTGTTGCTGGGATCCCGGATGATGTGCACTAGGGTTACAATACCCCCCTGATGATGATGGAAGCAGCATGTGGAAGTTCTGAACCCTGTAGGTAGGAAAACAAATTGATTTGTGTCTGATCATGGTGACATGGTGTGATGGTGAAACCCTCTGGCTGGATGAATAATCAACCTCTCAGAATAATTTCTGAATGTAACCTGATGATGAACTAGTGTTAAACCTGTATGATCCAACCTGATGATGAACTAGGGTAGATAGATTTCACTGCCGAAATACACTAGTTAGCTGAGCATGCACTCAACCCTAACTTAGCTCGCCGAGCTCTCCAATTCAACTCCACAAATCAATTATCACATAAGTCCCTTCTCCATTCACTTTATCTTTCTTTTATAACTTTCAACTACGAAAATGCTAACTTTTGACCTAATTAGGTCAGTTTAACTTCTAATTTGCAATTGACTTGCATGCATGAGCATGGAGACTTAAACATGTGCATGCATCATTAAATAATGCTCAAATGTCATGCATGTAGGTGGCCTTTGGCTCTAGTGGTCCTCTTCGACCCAATGGTGATATAATATTGATGCCCTAAATCTTTTGTAGATGGCATCAGTCTTCAGCTGATTCCCTGACTGTCAGTACCCACTCGAACCCACGGGAATCACATAGGTTAGTGGGTTGGTCCTCAATGCCTAGGAAAAAGAGGACATTATAGTCCTCCCCGCTCAAATTTGCTTGTCCTCAAGCAATTGTAAAGCTTGGTGCTATAATACCTGTCCTGTCTCCCAAGTGGCCTCCTCTATAGGTAGAACTTTCCATTGAACCAAGTAGTCTCTGATGATTTTGTTCCTTAGTTTCCACTCTCGCAACTCTAGGATGCGCTCCAGAATCAGAATCAATTGCCCTTCATCATCAAGGGAAGAGCAACTCTCAAATCCCCTATCTGGAGGTCGACCTGCTGGACGGTCTCCGAATACTATTGGATGTTGTGTGGCCTTATATGGTGGTTTCCTGAAGGTAACAAAACACTCTACTTCTCCCTTAATATCTCCCCTTCAGAGTACTGCCTCCATCCTGTGTGATGTCACTAGCGTGGGAGGGTAGGTATTCATCCCTCTCAATACTACCTTCTATCCCTCGGATCCTATGAACTCCTTTTCCATGGTCTGGTAGTTTGTGGAATACTTCCCTAGGGAATCCATCCACTGAACTCCTAATACCACCTTCATGTCAGGTACATCCACCACGTAGAATGTCTCCCTCACTATATAATTCCCAATTGTTACTGTTAATTGAGGAATCCTCTGTCTACACTCGATGGTGTGACTTGTTGCAGCTACTGAAAACCCATCAAAAATCTCAGTCTAAATGTCTCTCCTTTTAACCCATGCAACATCAATAAAGTTGTGGGATGTCCCACCATCTATCAACACTCCCACTCTGTGGCCCTGTACGGTACCTCTGATTTGGAGAGTGTGGAATCTAGGAACCCATGTCATGGTAGCAATGGTACCTCCTAAGGGCGGCAACTCCCTAACTGTCTCTGGTGTCTCTTTCTACTCCTGATCTGATTAATCATAATCCTCCTCATTTTCAGAATAGGCCTCTATGTAGGAAGCCTTTCCCTTCCCTGAACATCTGTGACCTAGTACCCATGGTTCTTGGCAAGTGAAACATAACTTTTTTCTTCTAAGGTCCTATTGGGTATCATTGTCCATCCATTCTTTCTTGGGCCATTCTTTCTGGACGAGTTTCCTCTCTTCATCTTCAATAGGGGAATTGGTTTTGTGAGGAAGCCTAATCTTGGGTACTGCATCCTGTAAATCTCTAGTTTGTCTGATGGCATCTGCTAGGGTGGTGGGCCTATAAGACATGACCCATCGCCATAAGGGTTCAATGAGAGGCTCAGTGAATAACATAATGAACCTGCTCTCTGATATATCTATCACCATGACGACTATCCTCTGAAACTATGAAATAAATGCATCTGTACTACCTGTTTGCTTGAGCTGTGCCAGCTCTCTAAAGTGTAGCTCAGGATCCTTTCAATCAAATCGCTCAATGAGCCTCTATGTAAAATATGGGTATGATGTGATGGTGTTGTGACCCAGTGTCACTAACTCATGATACCACCACTCATGTGCTTCTCCGTCCAAATGCAAAGTAGCCAATTTAATGGCATCTGTCTCAATCATGGGGTTGAGCTAGAAGTATGTATCCAACTTCTGCACCCAATTCCTGGCTGGGCCACCCCGAGTGCCCTCAAAGGTAGGGATAGTCAGTTTCCCTACGGTGCACTGTAACTCAGAGTTTTGGGTAAATGGACTATTGTAAGCTTTGGTTTTGTTCTTACTTTTAAAGTGGCAGAAGTCAGTGAAGGTCATGGCTGAATGGAAGTCCTCTCCTAAAGCTCTATATTCTCTCAGATAGGCACTCATGGGTTCTTCTGATTTTACTTGTGCTAGAGGTACTACAGCTGGGCTATCTAAGAATTGAGGCATGTTAGGTCGAAAAGGCTTGTATATATGGGGATGGATCTGCATGTTGGTATGTAAGTACTCCCTATTACTACTGGTGGATACCCTATCACTATTGGGAAATAAGGGACTATGTGGGGTGCGCCCATTCTTCTCAATCATTTGCCTGAAGGTGCTCATCATTTCTTTTTGCACAGTGGTGAGTTCTTTTATGGATGATATGAGACTATTGAGAGCTATTTTATCATCATCAGCCATTGTTTCTTTGCCTTTTTCAAACTGATACTCTCTGTTCCCCAAATCCATGTCCTCTAACTCCTCTTCTCTTTCTCTATACCTCTGTCTCCTATGAGTAATGTTGTATGGGTCTCCTGGATTCATTTATAATTTTTGCATGCCCACAGCTGGCAAGACTGATGACATATAATATTTCAGACTAAAAAATTAAATCAAATGTAACCACAGTACCTCCACTTTATATGAATAACAACAACAATACAAGGATAAATCAGGCCTGGAATATATGGTCCTTTGTGTGAAGTATTGGCAGCCTCATAAGAACTAAACTTGAGAGAGGATTTCGCTATAACCAGCATACCAATATATTGCACCCACTGATATTTTTGGACATTTCCTATAAGAACACCTTCCTCAAGCTTCCAATGACTTAATACACAAGAGAAATGGACCAAATGAAATTGACAACTATTAAATATAAAGAGAATGAACATGACCCTCTTATGCAGAAATCGCACTGATTATTTCCTGTAGCTTGCAGCGTCTTGGGAATAGTGGTTAGCTCCTCAAAAGGGATCACGATTTTCTCTTCTAGGTGCTCTCAGCACACTTTTATTCCTCCACTCCTAGTGAACCAGTCCTCTTATGCAGAATTTTGGATGAATTCGTTTTTGCAGCTACAGGAGGAAAAATACAGCATACATTTTCTCCAATGCATAGAATTTCCTCCACGCAATTGAAAAAGGGCATGAATCTTCCACCAACAGTCACCGAACTTCAAGGAACTCACAACATCACATCACAACTTCCATATTCAACTTAGAGATCACAACAACCATTTTTGTTCATATCAAACACCCAGAACGCATCTTTTCCAAAAATCACAGCCTCAATTTCTTCAATCGTCATAGATTTAGCAAAGGGTTGGCTCACAACCCTCCAATATTGGACCCAGACCTTATGCAATTCAAAATTGTAGGTGGAGGAATCCTATACACCTCAAATGCACATGAGATTATTGGCTGATAAAAATGGAATATAGACATAGCGGAAATAGAGGAAGATGGATGAATTTAGTATCTCTTGGGTAAAACAATGGAGTGGCTCATGCTCCACAGGAAAATGAACAAATGATATGATGGTGAAGAAAAAAATAAACAAATATCGTAGCTTATAAACTTCATCGTGGAGAGAATATGATTCATAAAAATAGACTCTACCTCCAGAAATGGTCCTTAGCATGCGTAGCTCAAAATTGGGTGTCTGTCATAAAATTCCTCAATGTATGCTAGAGAAAGAC
>LPNX011142452.1:177611-229165 GCA_001517045.1 Pseudotsuga menziesii | reverse complement strand
TCCAGTTTATTTTTAGTTTAATCGAACTGCTACTAAGGATTCCAGATTCCTTAGTAGGTGCTCATCAGCACAAGCTAGGGTGAAAACCCTAGCTACAACAGGAAAGAGAGCCGCACTTCACAGTGCTTCTACCAAGCCTCACAGTTTGATCAAAACTCATGGCCCCAATTGGAATTTGTGTGATCTGCAAAAATGGGTGAACTCAGTCTAGATGCTCCCTTGCTCTTCCCTTGTCTCTTGGTTCTATAAGAAAAGGGAGATTGGGCCTTTCACGATTTTTTTTCCAGAAGGATTAGATTATGATATTTTGTATCAAGATGAATTTGATCCCAAATCGATCAACATTTGTGTCAATTGCGACCTCCCCAAATCAGCACACAGAAAGCGCACGAAATAGCAGCAAACACAGCCTCGGTCTATAAAATTCAACTACCACAATGAAATTGCCAATGAGTCTCCATCTTAAATGTAGACATGAAATGGAAACCCTCAATAGATTCCCACTCAGGCTGGTAGGAAAACCAGCTGTTATACCACTGTGACATCCCAAACTGATATTTTCCTGTATATGGGTATACTGTAGACGGCTAATAGATTTACTCCTTAATCAAATAGGAAAGAAAACCCTGAACTTTGCATGCATGCAGTTGCATGAAAATATGTGCCCTAGAAAAACACTGAGATGCTATAAAATAGGAGAAATCAATGCATGTACATACCAGTATATAGATCAAATAAATAAGCTGTTGCTGGGAGCCCGGATGTTGTGCACTAGGGTTACAATACCCCCCTAATGATGATGGAAGTGACATGTGGAAGTTCTGAACCCTGTAGGTAGGAAAATGAATTGCTTTGTCTCTGATCATAGTGACACGGTGTGACAGTGAAACCCTCTAGCCGGTTGAATAATCAAATTCCCGGAATAACTGTTGAATGTAACCTGATGATGAACTAGTGCTAAACCTATATGATCCAACCTGATGATGAACTAGGGTAGATAGATTTTGCTGCCGAAATATACCAGTTAGTTGAGCATGTGCTCAACCCCAACTTAGCTTGCCGAGCTCTCCAATTCAACTCCACAAATCAATTATCACATAAGTTCCTTATCCGTTCACTTTATCTTTCTTTTATAACTTTCAACTATGAAAACCCTAACTTTTGACCTAATTAGGTCAGCTTAACTTCTAATTTGTAGTTGACTTGCATGCATGCGCATGGAGACTTAATCGGGTGCATGCATAATTAAATAATGCTCAAATGTCATGCATGCATGTGGCCTTTGGCTTTGGTGGCCCTCTTTGACCAAATGGTGATATAATATTGATGCCCTAGATCTTCTGTAGATGGCATCAGTCTTCAGCTAATTCCCTGACTGTCAGTACCTGCTCGAACCCACAAGAATCACATAGGTTAGCGGGTTGGTCCTCAATGCCTAGGAAAAAGAGGACATTACATATCAGCACATGCTATATTCGTGTCGTACTTGTGATTACAAGTCTCCAAGCTCAAACCAATCCAGAAATTGTATTTATTATAGTCGACGAATTGATCATCCCTAATTGTTTCACCTATTCTTCATTACTGAATTTTTTAGTTTTTATATGAAAAACAAATATTACAATATTCTTGTATATTCAAATAAACATGACAGTACCATATTCTACCCCAAAAATTAGCAGTGTATTTGTAGTACATAAATGAAAAAAAGTAATATGTAGATATATTCATATTGTTCCTCTTATCTCAAGAAGTTCCCTAACCACCAATTTCACCTGTATCATAACCCATGCAGCCATATGTAAGCCTTCTTTTGAGAGTGAATCCACCAGTGAGTTCAATTCCCTATACACATGTGCAAATGTAATTTTTGTGCCTTGTGGAATTTTTTGAAATCCCCTTCAACCGACCGGCTATTGAAAATATCATGAATACTTTTTTCATTGTTATTCCACTTGATTACGAGCAAAGAATCCCCAAATATATGAACTTGCTAAATATTTTTATCCAATGCCAATTTCATAATGATTGAGTCCCATAAATCCATCTATATTGTTTGTGTTGTCACCCAGATTGGCTTTGAAGTTTGAGCTTGATAAAATGGTCATCCAACAAATAGATTACATTCCCTATGCCACTTTTCTCAGGACATTGGAAGGTGCCTTGAGCAAATACGCATGGGAGGGTCTTGTCAATCAACATATTTCCATCTTTCCTTGGAGTCCTCACTTTGGTATGTGCCCTGTAGAGTTTAAAGATAGCACAGCTCTGTGAATAAACTTGAAATAATAAGGCATTTCTTTCCAGTCAAATACCCCAAAGGGTTAGGAGGGGTATGGAACTAAAATCCTTCATTTCTCACCTTTGAAACCATTGTCTCAAACAAGCTTCAATAGTATTAATTTTCCAAATGAAATTGATACCGATCCATTTACATAGATCTCTCTTGAGCTGCTGATAGTTTATGCACTGAGTAAATAAGTGAGAAACATGTTCCTCATCCTTCCTGCAAAGTATGCAGATGTTTATTCCTTTTCTGAAGAAGATCCCTAGTGGTGACCCTATTCATCAGTGTAAGCCAGAATAATAATTTAGTCTCCAATGATACCTTCACATTCTGGATATTGTTCCATCTCCACACCACCTCCTATGCTTATCATCTCCATCATCGAACTGTACAGAAGTTGGTCTGTGTATAGACTACAAGCGTACTGTTTTATTCTTTATGCATACCACTTCATCTGGTACATCCTTAATATGAATGTGTACTCTCTTTAATTTTGCAAGAAAAATATCCCAAGTGTCAGCATGTTCACCTTCCAGACCCAAAATCAAATAACCCTTCCATCCTTGTTTCTAGATATCTCTATTTATCTGGTAAGCAATTTGGTCTAGCGTTAAGTATCCTCTAGTTTGTAGTCTCTGAATAATTTCACGGGGAAGAAAAATAATATTATTGCGTCCCATAATCGCATTGGATCAAAGTCCAACTTTGGAGACATGATCCACTTTCTAGCCCAAAAATCTTTTAATGATTAGGAACAACGGCATGAGTTCTTTCCTCTGGTTGGATACCTCTATGATGCTCTTACATGGACTTCTAATCCAATTTAATAATGATGGTGGAGCGATGTAATTTTAATAATAATTTGTTTCCAAATTCTATCCTTGGTTATCAGGCTCCCAAGGCTTTAGGATGTTAAATCCTAACCAAAAGAGTGTATATTTTTAATCCCCACTCCCTTCCGCTTTAGGATTAGCTAATTTCCATTTTGATAGAGGAAGACCCATTCTATCATTTATTCCTCTCCACATAAAGGCAAACCAACAGTCCAACACTTTTGAATCCTCTCCAACACTCCCTTGAGTATTTGTGCCAGAGAATTCCAGTATACAGGTATAGACTTTAGGACATATTTCTCAAGTACAAGTCTTCCCACTCCGGAGAGTCACTTGTTGCACCAAAACTTTATCCTGCTTTCAATATTCCCAAGAATCCATCCCCAATTTCATTTTCCATACCTACTTGGTTTTAATATAAAACTTAGATATTTCATCCCTTCCTCCATCTCCAAATAATCGAAAGGAAACATAGCTTTCAAGTGTTTCTCTATTTCGTCATTAATACCATTAAAACTAACAATAGATATCAGAACATTCAAATCCATTGCTGTAGATTTGCAATAAATCTTAATGATTTCTTGGCACTTTCTATCTTCAAACTCAACACAAATTGGAAAACAAAATGACATTTTGAACAAATAGTAGATGTTTAAGTGGCTCATTACCTCCAATGTGAACGTGTTGTATGATTCTAGAATTTCTAACATCTATTATAGACCTTCTCAAACCCTCTGCTACCAAAAGAGATAAATATGGGGATAAAGGGTACCCTTCTCTCAGACCTAATGAGGGCTTGAATAAAGTGGATTCAGTACTATTAATGATAATTTAAAATGATACTGATGTCACATAGCTCATTGTCTAGTTAATCATCGCCACATTCAATCCAATGTGAATCAAGACTAGACTTAGATCAATTCAACATCTATCAAAATTTGACAACCATTGTAGAGATTTTTTTGGCTCTGATAGAGTGATATCCCTTTTGTGTAGTTCCAATAGCTTCTCATGTATTTATCTCCCCTTTGGAAATCAGAATGTTTCAGGATAAATTACCTTGGAGACAATCCTCTTAGGACTTATTTCCAGCACTTCGGAGATTATCCTTGGATACTTCCTTGATCATATTCTAGTTATCTTCTTATGTTGCCATTTGTGGGAAAATGTGGCACTTTTACAATTTAGGCAACATTTTCTCCCTTGGGTTCCTCATAGGTTTCTTCAAAGTGTCTAATGCCCAAAGCTGTGAGAACATTGAAGCTTCTCACTAGACTCCTCATTCTCATTTCTCATATCCTTGATGGTTTTAACATTTTTCCTAAAATTAGAAAACTAATGGAAATATTTAGAGTTCTCCTCCCCCAACTCCAATGACATTTTTGGGTTCTTCATTCTCCAATATGATTTGCATTAAACCCAAATTTTATTTTTCATTGATTCCAAATCTTTGATATTCAACAATAACTTTGCAGAGCAAACACCTTGAACATTGTCCCAAAATATAGTGTTCAGTTCAGCCTCATTGTCTTTCAGAGACCTATTCTGTTTCTGTGTCTCTCCAGTGAAATCAATTGTTTTGCTTTTCACTATCTTTAGGGATTTTACAAACTGACAATGATCATGAATACAACCAGAATTGATGTCAAATGTTTTCCAGTTCCTCTTGACCAAAAGTTGGAATTCCTATTTATCTAACCATGCCAGGTTAAACTCAAATGGACTGCAGGTTTGTCATTTATGTGTTTAATCAAATAGGGTTATGATCAGAAATACTTCCTGCCTCAACCCAAGTCTGACATCCATCTACCTACTGTAGAATATCATCAAATACTAAGAATTAGTCTAAACCTTTGGATATAGAACCTCTTCCATCACTGTTGTCTCTCCAAACAGTTTTGATGGTGGTGGGATTGATATCAACACGTACTGTAGCTTCCATCTAATGTTCAAAATAATATGCCAACCTGTCAACTATTGCTGACTCTCCTTAGATCTTGCTTCTACTGACAGTGAAGTGTGGATTCCCTCTTAAAGTCAGCATTCCATCCTTTATTTCCTGCAAAGAAAAAGACGTGTCCCATAAAAGTTTCTTCTCATTGTAAGGGTTAGACATATTCATCATGGTAATGGACATACCCAAACTTTTACTGGAGAATTTTCTGTATAGACCTAAAAGAAAAACAAATGATTTTTTCAATAGAAGACTTGACTACCAACCCATGATTAATCACCCAGTAAGTCTCATAGAATCAATTGTGAAAAAATCCCATCCCTTCAAACAATTCATAAGACTATTGATGAAAACATTCCCATGCCCCATAGTGTCCTGTACAAGATGTTTGGTGTATCAACCTCTACCATCCTGGATAGAGCTAGTCTCTTTCTCTAGATTCCTAGTCCCCTATCATTCCAAGAGAGAATTATCATTTATTGCCATCCATATGGTCTTTTTTTAACTCTAAGAAACCCTGTACGTTTCATTAGTTTACCCTGTTGTATCTCAATGATATCCCTCTCTTGGGCATGTTGCAAAAAATATCTTTTCCCTACTGATCTAGGACTAGTATCCTTGTGTGTCAGTTCATCCCCAATCCCCTTGAGTAAGACCCAATACCTGTAGAATTTGTCTTTTTAGGTCTCAGGTCATATCGACCTTTACCCTGAGCTCTAGCGATTTCCCCTACTTTATCTAGGAGTGCGATTCCTTCCCAATGGAATTAGATCCAATATAGGAATCATAACATGAATTGGGACAAATTACTTCACTTCCCCCTTTCTTTCACCTACTGGTTCAACTGAGATTTACCTCTGCAACCTTATCCATTCTTTCCTTTATGTAACACCCTAGAAACCCCATCTCCCTCAGGAAGGGTGGGACACATATTCCTTCACATTGGTTTTGACTACTAAAATATCAGATTCACAAATAGTAGTTAATTTACTAGGATCATCGCAGCTAAGAAAGGCATTGTTTGTGTAGAGGATACCAATGTCTTATCTAGCTCGTCTAGGATTTGTGTGCTTTTAGAGTTTTGAACTTTTTTAGTGTTCCTTCCCAGAGCCTGTAGACTATCACCCTTGACCCCAGTCAGCTTAGGTTTCTTATCCTTTTCCCCTTCTCCTCGATTGCCAATAGTTACTAGTTTTTTAACAACTCCATCAACCTGATTCCCCTAACCCTCAGTTAAACCAAATTTTGGGTTTTTCATGTTCTCGGTATTCTGTGAATTTATGGAAGTCTTTTTAACATAATTTGTCTCTTCTTTCTTCTTCCTAATTTGAAAAATAAATTCCTTTGAATAGTATGCTTCTATGTGACCATATAGATGACACCAATTGCATCGAAATGACACATTAACATAATACATCAATTGTATAAATACCATATCTCCAAACTCAATCTCCAGACACTCCACAACAACATCCTTGATGTCAATTTCAATTAGTAATTTTGCAACTAGTCTAAATAAATTAGATTTGTGACCTGGGTCAACCATTAGATTTCTCTTCCTCTTTCCAAAACTTGTCACATACTCAATGTATTTAGATTGGTCGATATATTTGAAATATAAACCTAGCTCCAAAACCCCCCATTTGGTGTGAAATAAAATGCTTTTCCAAAGATCAATTTCAATTGAAATCTTAGGGAAATTCCAATACCCACCTTTTCAAATACAAGAATAATATTCATTGATGTAGCTATTGTAGCTCACACATTTTTTATTGATTCATGTCTCTTTTATTCAGGCCACCCTTTGAATTGGGGATATAGGGAATACACCATCTGCAATTTTTCTATGGATTTTTGTAGCTAGATTGCTCTGTTGCAGATCATTTGTAAACTATTGCATGTTTATTTTTGTAATTGCATTTCATTTATGTTTATGTTCTTGGGTTCATGCTGTAATGTTTAGTTACTGTGTGGCATGTTGTTACTTGTTGGATCTCTCTTAGTGAGCCCCTTTAGACAGGGGCTATAGAGACACCATGCTTTGTTGTCCATATGCTTTGTTACAGATCATTTGTGGCATATCTAAAGGCAGAATTTTAGATGGGTAAACTATTTCATGTTGAATAACTTGTGATTGGATTTCATTAATTTTGTTCTCTTGGGAAGGTAGCCATCAGAATATAAGTCTTATGAATTTTATGTTAGTATGGTTGTGAGAAATTAATCTAGTTTATGTTCTTTGTATTATGTAAAATATAATACTCTATTTGGATTATTCATATAAATTTTCAGAGTTAAGAGCTCGGAAGAGTTAGATTATGTGTAGGACATGGGTTGCGAAATGGGCTATTACACCCCGGTGTTGGATGAGGGATGTTGGAGGCATTCCAATCTTGTGGTTCATCTCTGTGGGCTACTAGGGTCACAAGCTGTAATTTCCTCATATAATATAAATCAGTTTTACCTATCCTACTTCATTCGTCTTTTGTTGTTGTTAGTATGGTTTTATCCTTTCTCTTTTTTATCTTGGATGTTTCATTTCACATTTTCCATGGATACCATACAGTTTGTATCTTATGCCCTATTTTCTTCTCTATTGAGAATTTAAGTAGCCTATTTTTCATTTGTATTCACTGTTAGAAGGATAGGTTAAGTATGAATTCTGATGCAGTTGTTGTCCTGTCATCCTACAAATATTTATCAACGTTGATGTCTTAATCTTTTTGGATATTGGATATGTATCAAGAATTCTGGACAGCATCATCAAATTATGTTTACAGCTTTGTCGCATTATTGAACAATATGAAGGCTCCCCAAATACAACAGAGTTGGAGCAGATTACATAGGTTAGTTTAATACTCTTTAAAGGTAGTATTAGCTTTTAATCTATAGCTTCTAGTTGTTTAGAAATTCTTAAAGAAAATAAAGAAATTGTTCAGTCTTATGCATTCAACTTTGGCTTCAATAGCTTTAGAGCTATTCTTCACATAGAAAGTAGGCATCGAGGCAAATACTTGCATTAAATAATTGTGCATTCAACAAAGCTTGTCTTGATTTCTTAACTATTTGTTGGTTTTAACTTTTTACACTTTAAATTTTATAAGTTGTTATGGTTCCTCTTATGTTTATCGATCAAATCTTTCACAGTTTTTATTGAGGTACATTTTAAAATTTAACATGCATTGTAGAGATATTTTCTAGTAATATCAATCTCAATTTATGCATTTGTTAGAAAGTTTTTTTTCATTTACGAGTAATGATTTTTGACATCTAATATACAAGATAAGATTTCTATTTTCTTTGAGGTGGATAATAATATGGAAGGCACTAGACAGGTGGAATGGTCTTTCTTAATTTTCATACATAAACTTTGTAGAAAAGAATAGAAACTACATGGTATGATGGTACTGTCTCAAAAGCACTCACCTCTTTGTGTTTGTGTATTGTTGCTTAAGCCAATTGGGGACTATCAAACATATATGAGAAAGTTGTCAGCTCTCATTTTCTATCTATGTTGTATAAATTGAATCTTGATCAGGGTTTGTTCTAGAGGGTTTTACGAGGTTTTTATTTTAAATTTATAGCATTTGTGGTTAGCTTAGATATGCCTTATGCCAATGAGAACTTTCAAAACATATTAATATTTTATTAGTGCATTGATATGGACCCATCATATGTTTTATATCTCTTTGCGTCTAAATTATCTCCATTTATAATTTATCTCTTTGCATGTAAAATGAGTGTCACATTGAAAGTATAATTTGAAAGTAGCTGAGAGGTCCTTTATCGATCAAGGACCCCATTTCCCAATACAAATATTATAATTGAAATAGCTTCTCAGTGTCCTTGAGAAAGTTCAATGTCTGCAATTCTTCTATTTTTAATGTGTATGATTTTCATTATAAAAGTGCTTTCAATCATTTCACCTTGCTTAGTTTGTTGGCATAACATTTTACTCAAAGCTTCAATGATCTAGAAAACCATACATGCATTCTATTCCATACGTTTACTAACATCATGATGATATGTTAGTTTTTCCACTAACATCATGATATTTGTCCCTGGATCACAAAAAGTGGCATCCATATACTTGAGAAGTGCTACTGCTAACTATACATTCCCACATTTATAGCATTATGCAGTCTAAATTGCAGGTAGCTTCACATCTATTGATTGTTGTAGATTTCAATATAGTAATCTCAGTTGATCCTTATCAAAATTTTCACAACATCAAGTTTCCTCTTGTTAGTCAAACCTACATATTTCTAGTGATTTCGATCACTTTAAGTCAAGTTCAACCCATAATTTCTAGCATCTTTATGATTTGACTGTCGATGATCTCCAGTCTTTTTATCAAAGGGGAATGCTGGCATGCCTCTCAACTACTACTGGGGATTCCAAAGCATGCCTCTCAACTACTACTGGGGGTTCCAAATCATTCCCTACAAGGGGGTGAATGGTGGGGGAAAATTGATTAAAAAATATTTGAAAAGTGTGTGTGTACATTGCTTATTAATATTTCTAAGACTAAATTCAAATTTCTGTCCTATATACAGTTTATATCATGTCAGATGGTTATGCGTGGATGTTTGGGTTCACCTATTTGAATTTCAAAATGTCCAATTATTTGTACTATAGCATATATTTATGTCAGATGGCGATGCATGGATGTTTGGTTTCACCTATTTGAATTTCAAATTGTGTATAATTGTTTGTACTATAGCATATATTTTTGACTAATTGTGTTTCATTCCTTTAAAAGTACTATTTTTTTGTTATTATATATATTTTTATGTATTCTTAAGGGTGGGGTGAGGATCTGCTCTAGCCTGACTTTGTCGTCCAGTTTGCTACACTCTAAAATTTATGAAGTCTCTGCAGCCATAAATTCTTGACATATTTTTATGCCTTGGCATTTAATTTTTGAGGCAACATTTGATTAAGCTTTTTCATTTTTAATTATTTTTGTTTGCAATAATGAAATTTTAGAATTAAACAATGACAACTGCAAATTCCTAATACTAGTACATTGAGACAATAGTGTAACATTATAATGTGCATCACTACACTAAAATTTATAGAAATTTTACAATTACAAGTTTACAAATTCAATACAAAAATTAAAATGTAACAAAAGGCTGATTGTGCTCTGTTCACTATTGAAGGTTGTGGCCTGTAGAATTTCGCTCTACTTTGGCATCTGTTGTAACATGCACCTTGTAGATTGTTGTTATTACGAAATGATACTAGTTATGAGTAGTACTAAAACCATGGTTTGGTCTCTGAGAAAAACCCTGATAAAAAATTAAAATTAAAACCATGATTTGTGGTCTAGTCATTGGTCTGAGACTAAGGTTGTATCCTATAGCCCTAAGCTATTGCTGTTGAAGTCTTTAACCTTGTGACTTGTAGTTGCTAGAGGCCATTATCAAACCCTTCAAAGTTCATACTTGTAGCAGGTGTTGTTAAACCCTATGAGCCTATAGCCTTGCCATTGGGTATGTGAAGAGAGGGAATGCAGTGTGATTCAGCTTTGGGTCTATAACTTTGTGCGAGGAATGGATGGGAGCGTTTCTTTTGTGTGATGAACATTGGAATGCTTAGAGGAATGAATGGGTCTTTGAGAGGTGAGAGCTTAGAGAATGGAATGCTACATGGCTGGAGGAAGAATGAAATGCAACAAGTCAGATCAAACTTAAGATTTAATAATGAATTTATTCAAATTCGAGTTCATCTTGAATTTTACCTAAAATTTCAGCGAACTTCGACAAGTCTATTTGTAATTGCTTGAAGTTTGGCGAATTTTGAACTTGAACCTTGAAATTTACCAAACTTGGTGACTTTGTGTACAATACATACTTTTTAAGTTTTTTCATTCTCATTCACAATGGTTTCAATTGTCAGAATACATTGTATGACATGGATTAAGATGCAGTCTATTTTATGGAACAAGAGATTGTGTTAGATGCACATGTTTTAAGTAGGTTTCTTTTAACATTACTACTACTAGTACCTTAGATGCTTAAGTTGTAGCTAGTCAGGTTGTTGCCAATTTGAGATATGGGTAAAATATGGAAGTGTAACAAATTGATATTTATTTTTGTATGATTCTATTAGTTTAGCCAATTTTCATAAATGAATTACCACTTCTATCTTTAATGAAACATCCAGGTGCCACAGTCAAGGGTATAATTTGTCCAATCAGCCAACTTTCTCACAAACATAGCTTATGCACAAGATGCTAGAATTTATGGCTTAGAACAGAAGTACGCTAAGCTGACTCAATGCATATATCCCTTTTAAATCAATACAAACCAGAATACAGTCATAAGGGAATAGGTCTAGTTTTTATTAATCATAATATAATACATGTACAGAATACAATATGTGCTTCAAATTTGAATGCTCCAGTCAGCTCTAAAGTCAACTTGCTAGTACTAACAAATTTTAAATCATTGGCTAATATGATGCTAGTGGTTGCCATTCTATTTATTCCCTACACTGGCTGATTGTCCAACGTCCTCAAACTCTTCAGTTCCCTACACATTGATTCATCTTATATTTTTGTCTCTTCAATTTCACATAGTGATTCAGATTTTCCCCTAATGATTCAGCTTCCCTCATGTGATATTTGATCTTCCTTTAGTGTGATGACTGACATGCACACTTGATATGCTTCTCATGTGCATTTTCTATCATTCTTGTACTAATGCTATCATCCTCACTTTTCTTCGCTCTTCATGAGCTTTACCATGATTTTCTCTTGTCATGCCTGCACTTTACTTCTTGTTGTGCTTGGTTTTTGTCATGGACTTTGTTTGATCATGATTTCCTCTCTTTGTTTCCTATGGTTATTTTTCTGATGTCATAGTTTCCTCTTGTGCTTTCTTGGTGTGTTCCTATACTTAATATTTTCATGGATGCTCCATCATTGGGCTACTGGTCTCTTTTCACTGAAGATCATGTTAGTGGTCAAGGATAGCCTCTGGATATTTAAATAGTATGGACTTTGTCCCTGACTTTGATAGACATTATTATGATTGAGTATTTATTTCCTATTTTTCACTAGAAAGCCTATATTGTTGCTCTATATTGATGAATTTGGAATTTGACATGTCTTAAGATGCCTGTAAAACATGTATCTGAAATTTATTGGTGTCCCCCACTGATAATGAAAAATGAAATCTAGGATATATCTTCATATTCTAGGGCTTGCAATAAGATTCATTTGGAATTGTATTTTTTTTTTCTTATGGCCTAATTTAGGAAGAGATATAATGGCAGGTTTTATTGGATCATGGTCTGGTTTTCCATAAAGGAGAATCAACGATTTACAGAAGACAATGATTTTGATTTAGCATAATTTTAATAGTTAGATTTGATCATAGTGATGAAGAATGGGAAGAGGTACTCATCACTAAATCTCTTTGGTAAGAGTATTTGTAGTATTTTTATTCTCTTTAGTTACAGGGAAAATTGTACATATCTCTCAAGGATTAGTTTATCATAAATACTAGTTACTGGTAAGTTGTAATAGTAATAATTATGTAGTTTGTAGATTGATATCTATCATAAATTTGTTTGAAAGTCATCATTGTCGAGCAATAACAACTTCTTAAAGTGTGCTAGCTCAATGGTAGAGTGCCTACCTAATTATAGGCAAGAGTTGGTGGTTCGATTCCTTCGTGCCCTATCATAAATTTGTGACTACAAAAATAACTAAATTCGCATATATACGACTATTAGTATCTAATTTCCCATATCTTAGTCGTATTTAGCTTAGTCATTAATATGTTAACATCTAGTAGTTTATTTAGTCGTATATTTGGTCATTAATGGTTGCAATTAGTGACTAAATCATTAACTATCAATGACTAAAACAATGACTAAATCATTTTCTATCAATGACTAAATCAATCACTAAATCAATGACTACTAAGTCAAGCTATGAATGACACTGAAATACGACTAGCTGTAAGATAGTGGAAATTTGCTACTATTAGTCACCGACTCAAAAATAGTCGTTTATAGCCTGATTTTAGTCATTAATTTCTCATTTTCTACTAGTGATAAGCCACAGTTGGTCAAAAACAGGTAGGGTTTGTGACCCATTTCTCCTTGACTGCACCCTAAAAACTCGAACAGACCCCCTCCACTAGTGATTTTCATCAATTTTTAGCTTTATAATTCATCCCTGAGGTAGTTGTATCCACCAAAACTGGTTCGATGTGTCAAATATTTTCTGCACCCCTTTTTGCTTTCAGTGGTTAAGGAAGCAGAATCCTAGGTCTGTTAGCTGCTGCATTCGCCTAAGCCACCGAAAGCTCTATTTTATTCAAAAAATTTATTAGCCTTTAATAAGCCTTTTACACTTTACTCCTATTCTTCTGGTACTCCTTCAACCTGCATAGGGTTTGACAGAGCAACAACATCATGAGCTGCCTCAGGATCCTGAAAGCTTGTTGTTGCCTCTACTAGGGTTTCTAGTGCAAAGTGTGCTTGAGATTTGGGGTTTGAATTCTTTGCCTTGTTGTTTTAGAGGTTTTGGTGTTGTCCCTCTTATGTCTGTTCAGCCTTTTTAGGGTTTGGATTGGCAGCAGTCTCACATGCTACTTCTGGGCCAAAAATTCTTATTGCCACTTCTGCTAGGGTTTCCAACTTTTGGTGAGATTGAGATTTAGGGTTTGACCTCTTCATCTGCAACCTTGACATCCTGATATTCCTATAGAGCTTGGTGTTTTCCTTCATTAATCTTGGATTTGTTTTTTTCAGCAAGGTATACATCTCTCTCATTTCTAGAAGAGATTCATGCAATTTAGTACTTCTTTTGGTTAATCTTGCATTGGTTCTTTTGATTTCTCTCTCTAGGACCTCCAGTTTATATACTTGCTTTAATAGCTGGTTGATTCTCTGGGACCTAGGTTTACTTCAAAATCTTCAACATCTACAGAAAATCTTCATGGACTGATAGATGAGGTCAAAAATGCCACCTGGAGGACTAATAGGTAATCTTTTGCCCTAAACATTTGGGCAAACTGCTGAAAACTAGGGCTCAGAGATGGATTTGTTCCTTCAAATATGTTACACCTATGTATAAAAAGAAATAGGTTTTTGTATATTGGTTTTTTTTGAGAAAAAACCTCTCTCAGGTTTTTTAAATTCGTTTTCAGTTTCCCGAGATCTGTGTTTAAAAAATATGTGTAAAACAGGGAAATTATGAGATCCAAAAATTAGGCCTAAGAGATGGATTTGATTCTCCAAATATGAAACATATATAGGAAACATGAGATAGGTTATTGTTCCCTGACATGTTAGGAACATAAACCTCTAATAGTTGTGCAAAATGATTCTCCAGTCGCTTAGAATCTACGCTTTAAAATTATGCCTTTGTATAGTAAAACACCAATTTCGGTGGCTTGAAGCGCCCTAAAATTTCAGCCTTAGCTACTGAAAGTCTGCTTTTCGTGGCTTAGATACTGTTTTGAAACAACACTTACCCATGGAAACTTGTGTTTTGAGTTTTTGAGTGGGTCCTCCTCCTCTCTTCATCTTCTTGAATGTTGTGTTGTGCCTGCAAAATCGAAATTGAAATTCAGGGAAGGAGATTAAAGTGTTGGTTTCATGGATGGCCTTGAGCAATAAGGATGCATGCAGAGAATGTGGAGTGTACGGAATATTTGGTGCTGATTTTGATGGGTTAACCACTCAATTGGTACTTGAGTAAGATGATGGTGGATTCTGGTGATAACCACGAGATAGTTAGTATAGTAATCATATTTAACTGGAACTTGATGCTTCATGGAGGTTTAACTGCCATCGTGGGACAGGTGGAGGGAAGGCTAGGGTTTTGATCTCTATCGGTCACTTCAGCTTAATAACGACCTCTTATCCACCAACTTATTATTTTTTGCAGTCCCCCAGTATTTTCGGTGGTTAAGTGATAGATCATGGCGTGCCTCATGTTGGTAGTGTTTGATTTTGATAGGTAGCTAACTATTTTTCCTGGGATTTTCAGTGGTTAATGAACCATTGGCATGTTCACCCAAGCCACCAAAAGATTCCTTTCCAAAATTTATAGAAAAACATATTTAATGAGCTTTCAGCGGTTTAATGTCTTCTTGGAACAATTGCTAAGCTACCGAAAGCTGGGATTTTCGGTGGCTAATGAACTGTTGGCAAGTTCTCCTAAGCCACTGAAATCCTCCTTTCCATGATTTTATGCAAAACATGATCAACATGCTTTTGGTGGTTAACGTGGTCCTAAGTCAAAACTGTTAGCTGTCGAAAGTTGTTCTTTTTGGTGGCTAATGAACTATTGGAAAGTTCTCCTAAGCCACTGAAAGCTAAAACTTTCAAATTTCTTGAAAAATAGAACATGAGATATTCCAAATTTGTTAGTCACCTAAACACATTTCATAATATGCCCTGAAATCTTCATCACTATGCAAAAAATAAATTGTCTGAGTGGACCTATTGAAAATTAATTTATTTAGGAGATAACATCTGGCTCCTAATGAGGGATGGGAACCTCCCTGTGAGGTCCCAAGAACCCCATACGAAATTCCTTTCCTGAAAAACAAAGATTAAAGATATATTCTAGTGTTCCATTGGGCATGGAGTCATTTGTCTTTTATAACTGATTCCCTACAACCTTCCTGTAGCCCGCTTTGCTTATTCATGAAAACAACTGAAAATGACCTAGCTGTGCATATTAAGAGCTTATTTTCCTACCTATTCCTAGTCCTAATTATAATCAGTAGAGTATTATTATCAAGTGACATCATGCTTCCAATGAAGCCATGTTAGGAACTGATCTGCTGAAATTATCCTTGATCTTGACCCAAAAAATAAATGAAACCATAGCATGCAGCAATGTAGCTTCAGAAGGTGACAGAACCAGCTATCATCTAACAAAAATATTTTGATATCTATGTTGCTGATAAGTTCCAGATAGTCAGCAAATGGTCATAAAATCCAACAGTAAATGCCTTTTTATGTTGTTGATATTTTCCTTCACTTATGTCAATGTTGAATGTGGGCTGCTCAACCTTTGTCAGATCAAAATGTAATCTCAATATCTGATATGAACCTTTCTACTCACCTTCACCATATTTACGTAATCTGAATTTATCATGATGATATGATGGCTTATCACAGCTAACAATTTATTCTTCCACAATAATATCTTTGCAGGATATATCAAAACTAAAAAGATCTTTATTGGACCTTTGAGCAGAAGATTCATAACAAGCATCTATCACAACATACACACATTTTTTATCATCTATCTAATAAAAGTAAGAACTAGACCCTAAGGATGCAGCACAACATATGCAGGAGGAGAATAACACCAAATGGCGCTAGGAATATGAAGCGGGTAGTGGTACCAGGTTTGGGATGGAGGATTAACTGTAGTGGCTTATCAAAGCGGTCACTGACTCATCCGCGGATGCGACAAAGGAGATCCGGGAGTCAAACCATGAAGAATTCAGTGTGGTAAGAGATCAATTATATTCATCTTTTGGAATTATTTATAGGAATACATATGTGCGACCCATAATGTAGGACATCTTGTCAATTAGCACTAAGCCCCGAGACAAGAATGTGCAAGTTCCCTCGACTGCGATCGACGCGGGAAATGAGGAAGTTCACCAGTTGCTGCGACCGATCTAGAGCATGGAGTTATTGGAGTTGTAGCACGTTTCCACCATGGAATTGGTAGAACAATAGAAAGAGCTTACTAAGGGCTATGTCCAGTACCATAACGTTGCATAGAAGCTGCAGAAATAGGCAGATGAGCTACATCAGGTCCAGGTGCAGTTGGTAGACGAAAAAGTTCAAGAAATCAACGCCTTGAAGGAAACACAGCCTAAGCTGTAGGGAAAGGATGTTGAGGAGATTATGGAACTAAAAAAGGTGCAAGATCACCTGATCATTGAATAGGTGTAGATGTGTGCCAGGTGCGGTGAAGTCGAGCAGGCTATTTCTGAATCCTACTAGCATATTTTTGAGAACACGGCTGAACTCACCCCAGTTGAAAAGGAAAAATGATTAGGGAAAACTATTGTTCATCTTTAGGATACCAACCTGATGCTCAATGCCCTGGTACAACCTATGACACCACTAGAGCAGGTTGTAGAAAGGAAAGCCTCCATTGAAGACATTGCAACTAAGTTCAAAAACATGGAGCAAGAGGATAAAACTATTATGGAAGCGACAACGCAGTTTTGGCAGAGAGTTGTCCAGGACGAGCAGCTTGATCAACTGACTGCGCAAGTGCTAAAGTATGAAGGTCAACTGATGACATTGAATAAATCACTGTGGGCCATGCCACTGATGGTGCAGATCACATGGGCCTAGGAACTGAAGGATTTATAGCAAAGAGCTGCCTGTGTGCAGGAATGCCAACAAAAGAGTCGCGCTCAGCTTGATGAATTTTAGGAAATCGGTGGACAGTTGTCTGTTAAAGAAGTCGCCACGTTGCAGGCAGTACAAGAGCATCAACAAATGGTCAACAACAAGGCTCAAGAAGAGCACCCAATGAAGAAAGCTTTGACTAATTGTCAGAGTATTGTCGACAAAGTCCAGCTGCATGTACATGAGATTGTGTAGCAATTTAAATATTTCAAGGCGTGAACATCGGCACATACCCTGTCAACCTGATGTGGCTCGGGGACGAGCCACAAGACTATGTTTGGGGAATGTTGGTAGGTTTTTTGGTCAGTGAGTTTCGTAGCATCCCAGCAGCTGCACAACCTCATGCGGTACCGCGCAAGGTCAGATTAGCACGATGGGTAGAAGAATAACTGCTTTGAATATTTTATATGTTATTTGACCAAGTTTTGTTGTAATAGGTCATTAGTGGTTATAAGTTAGTTATAATTGGACCCTCAATGTAATGGCGCAAGCCTATTTATAGATCTAGTTTTGCAAGTAGATGGTACCAACGAAGAATAGGAGAATCACATCAAAGGATAATTGGGGCATAAGATCTAGTGCGATTGGGTTTTGTGAAGAATTTCTTGTGTATCTACGATTTATCTGGGTTTTCCTAATGTATGCAGTCTTCGATTTTGGAGAATAATTGTGTAATGTGGTTCCTTTGCGCAAGATTAATATGATATGGCAATTATAGCACAAATCTTGTCTGTTATCACTGCTGCGATCTAATCTATTATGATGTTGCGACCTGTTCTGTTATGATGCTGTGACTGGTTTTGGTATAATGTTGCTATGATTTAGTCTCTTTCTATTATATCGATGTGATCTGCTTTTCTGCTATATCAATGCAATCTATTTTTCTACTACTATCTGTTGCACTATGAGTAGATATGTTTAATGGATAATACCGCAGTATTAGCAATATTGTGACAACTATAATGATTGCATAAGTGTTGAATACACTCTGCAAGTTGAGGAAATGGTGTAAAGTCAATTGCAATATCTAGAGCTAGCGGTTATGGTGTCCTTTCGTTGGATCCCCATATCCTCCATCCCCACTACCGGAAAATCAGTTTCGACAGCTCTCCCTTCAACGGCTCAAGTGAGACCTCATCTGCTCCGCAGATGTTGATGGGCAGGGTAAAACTTGTCTGAGCCGGTGCTCAAGGAGATTACACTGGTTGGGCGTCAACAGAGTGGGAACCCCTGTCAAATAGGCTTTGTTGGTGGGTTTCACCAACAAGCATTGAAAACATCTATGTCGATCCATAATTTTTTCCCAGCTAATGTGATGGGAATGTGTGGGAGGATTCCTTGGGCTTTAGTGGGATGGCCATCGTAAGTTGGCAGAGTAGTAGAGGATGGTTGCGGAATTGGGAATCCAAGCTTCTTCCAGACTAAGGTTGACATGACACACGTAGATTTCCTCTCATCCATGATACACTAGTGCACAACCAAATTTCTAATGGATACCAAGATTTGGAAAGCAATGGTTGATGGCATCTGCAGTTCTCCGTTCTTCATGTCGAATGTGATAAACTTGGAGTCAGAGGGGTCTACAGCACCGAGGGCAGCTAGTAAGGATTTCCACTGTGTTGGGAAAGTTTTAAGTACCTCAAGAGAGGACATAGTCGTAGCTGTTTGGTCCAAGTCATCCATGATGCTGTAGCTTATAGTAGCTCTAGCAGTGATGTTTTTGGAAACCTGTCATATGGAGGGGCATGGAGGAAAAGGAGGTATATGAAGAGTTGTTTTGGTTGTTTTGGACATGGATTCGACTGATGGGTCAGCGGGTTCGTTATTAGTTCCATACTGATTTTGTCTGGTCTGTAAATTGACCTGATCTTCAGTTGTCATGGATAGCAGGTGGTGAACACATGTTTTTGTTGTCAGTGGTGCCCCCGGGTCATTGGGATTAGGTTGGGGAGTGGGTGTAGTTTCTACCATTCCTTGGACTGGTAATGGGTTTTGGAGCACCATGGGTGGAGGTCCTGATGGTGGCGGGTTGGGTTGAGCTGGGGTTGTCATATTGGTAGTATGTTGAACCTCATTGTTAATGGCCTGCTTAGCATGAACCATGAAGGGGCACTCGTGTGTATAGTGCCCGTAGACCTCACATAATTTGCACGATTGATTCATGTGTAACGGAGCATTGAGTCTAGGTTGGTTTTGTTGCTAGGGGTTTGGAGCTGGCCAATTTGCCTCAACGTTGTTGGGGGGATTTGGTTGTTGATTGCCTCCTTGCGGTAGGTTATTGCCTTGATTCCTTGATCGATTATTTATTGCTTGCCCTTGTTGGTTGTTAGGGCCTGGCTGGTTGGGATGATTTTGTTGTGCAAATACTTGTCCCAAAGGAGTAGGCGGAGCTAGGGTGAGGATTCGGGTGGCTTGCATGGGTGGTGCATAGTAGACTTGGGGGGATGGGAGTGCTATAAACGTGGGCATCTGTCCCACATATTGTTTTGCTAACCAAGTAGGTGCATGGGTCTACTGCTGTGGCATAGGTTGTGCATAAAAGGTTGTGGCTCCGAGTAGGGATATCATTCTTGCATAGTTAAGAGCTTGGATTGGGTAGGTAGCACTAGGGATGCTGCTTGGTTGTGGTGGAACCATAGGTGGTTCCAGGTGGTGCTATGATTGGTGGGAGACAGAACCTATGATGCCATATGCGACATGGGATGCCCCCGGTGCATCCCGGTAGGAGGTGCCTTCATGGGGAGTGTCTGGAATGATGGTGTAAAGGTATCCAAACTATGCGTAAATGAGATCAAACTATTGGGCCTTCAAGATGGCCTCTTCCTCTATTTGGGAACGTTCAGGGGCAACGTCCTTGGCAATAGGTGGCAGCAAGGTTTTCAAGAACTAGTCTAGGAAGATCATGTCATCAAGCTTGATCTTGCACAAGCTACGACGCTGCCTCCACTCATGGATGTGGTCGGTGATGTGGGTCGTAGTGTTTTGTGGAAAGATAGCAATATTTCCACTCCTACATCATATATGATGGGGAGGTGGAAATATTGCAGGAACATAAAGGCCAAGGAGTTGAAGTCTAGGTACTTGGCTTGTGGTAGCTCAATGTACCACTTGGCTGCAGCACCTGTGAGGGTGCGTTGGACAAGTCTGAGTCTGATCGAATCATTTACGATGTTGTTTGATGAGCACCATAGGTGTAATGTCATGATACATTTTTAGGGGCACTCCCTTGCCTTCCCTTCAAACTTGGGGATGTCTGAGGGGAGTTTGGTTGGCATAGGAGGCCAAAAGGTTTGATAACAGATGGGGTCATTGCTTAACCTAGCCAAGTTAGGCAGGTTGAGGTGTGCCATGAAATGAAGGTTTGACCCAAGGTTGATGTGTGATGGACCAGTGATGGTGGTGGGGTTTGCAGGAACATGATGTACCTACGTGGCTAGGGTTATTTGTGGCACAATTGTGGACGGGCCACTGCCCCTGGGTATGGTAAGTGGTACAGTGTGAGTGGAAGGTTCATTTCCCTCTTGTATGATAGGATGGATAGTGTAGGTAAAGGGCCACTTTCCCCAAGCATGCCAAGTGGGATAGTGTGAGTGGACAGGCCACTGCCCCTAGGCATGACAGGTGGGACGGTTTGATTGGAAAGTATGGGTGAAGGTATCTAACTTATGATAGTCTACATGATGGTACTAGGACCACTAGCATGGGTGTTGGTGGTGGCATGGGGTATGGATGTTGGTCCACTACCAATCACGAAGTTGGAAAATGGATCCGGGTTTGCACCAGCCATGGGGCTAGATGGTGCAGTGTGTAGATATAGCTCAGATTGATATGATTCTGAGTCTGAATCATAGGTTGTGTGGCCTTCTAACGGTGTAGAGGGTCTTTGAGAATGGTCTTCGCGGTGTTGGTTTAAGGACCCAAACTGTGGTGGATCCCCTCTTAGGCATGAGGAAAAGTGTGGGGGCTCAATTGTGTCTGGTTGGTAGATCAGGTGGTGAAATATGGTAGTGACATTCGAGAACCTAGTTTTAGTGGCTTCCTATTGGATTCCAGGTGGTCACTCGGCCACCAAGACTGTCAGGAGATAACTCTTGGATTTTTCCTCACGGGAGTTCTAGTCAATCGGTGGGGGTCATTGCCCGTTTCCCTTGGAATTTCCTCTCAACGACCAACTACTTTGGGGTTTCTGTGATACTCCTCACAATGAGTTTCTGGGATGAGCCCAATTACTTCCCATGGTTAAGGTATTCAGGGACTTATGTCCTCAAAGACTGCAACTGTTTGAATTAGTGTAAATTAATAAATTTTAATGGCTAGCTCAGCGTCATGAACTTAGTTTGGCTTTTTTATTGGGTATGGTTTTTGTGCATGTCCATTGTATTTCTATTACACTTGGTGACTACTTGTATGGTTTATGAATATTTCACAGATATTTTTTTGTTTATTGCAGAACTTATGACATGGGTAAGTTCTTAATGAAACTAGTAAATTGTGAACAAAAACTTTAAAAACATGCCATACATGAATCTGACCTATGGTAGACTTATTAGGTGACTGTCTTACACATGTATTTCTCTTCGACCATGAAATAGTGACGGGATCTCAACACAATTGGACTAAGCCCATCCGTAGATCCTCAAGTCACTCACCGAGTACAAGGTCAAGCAACAGGGAGGACATGAATGCCATGAGGCCCCCTAGACCTACCACCCCCTCTACCTTCCAAGTCACCGATTTTTAGTGATCTCAAAAAAATACAAATGAAGTGCCTATTACTATACGAGTTTTCCCCTTCGTCTTATCCCAGAATACCCCGAAGGGTGATGACTGGGTAGAGGAGGAAGGGCTAGGAAAGGTGTTAATTTCCAACTAAGAACTAAAATTTAACCTACAGTAATTTTATGCAAGCCTTAAATAGATTCATTAAACCATTAACCAGTTTAATTTATCATTGATTTGCACAGATTGTATGAAATGAAAATAGATTGCTAGACAGAGGCGGCTGAGCCGCACTGACAGTCTAGATAGCTTAAAAAACTCAATATGAGAGACAGATCGCCCTTTTTCAGGGTCAATGTGGCAAGGGGGTCACCAAATTTTCCCAAAATCAGGCAATGGGGTCGCTCAGAAACCGAAAATAGGAGCAATCTGCTCCCTAAGAGGGAAGTCGCACCTTTCGGGCCTGAATGAGCTACATGGTCGCCCCTTTCATCCCGATACATGTGAGCTGGCCCGAAAAGTTGAAAATGTTTTAACCTGAGCTGGGAATGGCCAACAGTAACTTGTATTGTGGCCAAATGGGCTCGTTTTGTCCTTAAGGAGGCTCGGTTGTGAACTAAAATGTAGAAAAATACAGATCTAAACTAGATTTAACAGAAATTGAAACTCGGTTAACAAAATAAAAATGAAAACATAACTTGAAAATAAAATCTAGGGATCCTGTGGGATCGACTTGGTATGGTCGTCAGTTCTGTAGTAGGGCTTTCGCCCTTTCTACAAGCAGGAACAACTACCTTCCATCTATAGGACAGAAGGGTAGGGTTCCTGTTGGTTGGAATAAAACCTACTAAACAATGTTAGGGCTAAGCTATGAAACCCTACATGAAATGGTTAGAAAATGAAAAGTGGCTGCAAGAAATCAAAGGGAAAACCTGCATCAAACCATTAGAAAACAAACCTACAAGGAAAATAAGTTAGAAAACTACAATAAAAATGAAATAAAACACAAGTATACCTTCAGTCTTGGTGGAAATGGCCATCACACCTCTCTCCTTGGGATGGAAGCTTGGCTTCTGGAGCAATGGAGAAGAGGGAGGGTGAATATCTTGAGAGGCAAAGGGTCTCAAGGAACTCACACGGGTAGCATCACGATAGGGAGAGAAGGGGTGTTTTGAGAGTGACCCCCACCCCTCTATTTATAGTTTTTTTCTAGAGATTTAGGGTTTCAAGCCCTTGGTTAAGGCTTTAGCCCTTTTTTTGGGATTTAAGCCCCTTTCACCCAATTCTTAGCTCTTTTAGGGGTTTTAAGCTCCCTTAAGGGTTTTTAGCCCCTTTTTGGAGGTTTTAGCCCCTATGAGAGCTATTTTGGCTCTTTTTAGAGGTTTTCAAGCCCTTTTTCATGTTTTTGAGCCTTTGCAAGGGTGTGGGGGTCAAATGAGGGTTGTACATAGATGTCTTTGGGTGGTGTAGGTCATGTAGAGATCATTGAGGAATTTTTTGGGTTAACGTATTATATTTTCAAAAAGAAAAGAAATTTGGTTTGAGTAGTTGTAATTTACTTTGGAATTTGCTTTATACATCATTTTTCTTTTTCTTATCGAGTCTATAACGCCACATTGTTTCATGCCATTTACCTCTGACTAAAAAAAACCTTTTAAAATGAAGGATATAATTTAAAAATTCTTAGTAAGCTTTATTTTATAGGCTCATACACCAACTAGCTCAGGCTAGACTTGTGGAATAGGGAGTTTCAGCTCTCCACAAGTGTTTAAATTCAGATGTAGTTGGCCAATCAATAGTTAAACCCTCTTCTATGTTGATTATATCTGGGAATCTCCTCTCAAACAAGAGTTAAGCATGAGGCCACGTAGAGGCTTGGACTTATGAGATAACCCTTTGATTCCTTATCAAAGCGTAGATCAAGGTTTTTGCACATCTAGGGACTTCTGTCAATACCACCATTTAGGCCCCATGTTGTGCCGGTGTTGATAGGGTTTTAGGCTTTGCTACCCTGCCCATATGTATGAAATAGACTTGCGACTATCCCCCCAGACTATCAGTATAGTTGTGATAGCCTTTAGTCTCTTTGACATCTAGAGTTCATACATAGGTATACCGGAATGCTATTTCTGGTTGACCTTGGACTGGCTTGGAAGGTAACCCCGATAGAAGGTGTGGGGGGGTGGTGGGTGAATCCTCCACTTATGCCTAAGAAAATATACATCTATTCCAAGTAACTTTCTCTCAGCTTTCTCTTGGAAATCATATCTTATACCCTTTGTATTTGTTTTGGATTTAGGAAGTTTTGTAGTGATTGTTGTGTGGTTTGTTTGTGTTTAGCTGACCTTAGGGTGTGTGAAGAGTCAATTTTCAATCGTGGAGGAGAAACCTCTCAGAAGGTTAATAAGGTTACAAAACCTTCATCCATTTACTACAGTGGAGCCTCCACCGCCCCCTCAAAGGTGAAGATTAGACACAGGCAGTTCTTTTGAACCTGTAGGAACTAGCGAAGTTCCCGGTGAACCAAAACTTAGGACAAACTAGGTTGATACAACCACAGTATAGATAAAATACTTGTATTATGATGAATTTGCAAGAAACTTTAATTCACCTCTTACTGACCTAAATGATTCTGTGATCATCCAAGTTCGTCCATTTAATTCACCTATGATTGGTGTTCCTATGAGAAGACTTATGGCTAGTGCACGAGAGAGTCCATCTACCCCCATATCAGCTATTCAGGCTGAAGGAGTGCCACCTCCCTTGGTTGGTACTCCTAGAAAAAATATACCTGCTACTCCCTTAACTCCAGCTAGTTGGGTGGTTCAACCACCGGCTTCCAAAAATGTAGTAGGAAATTCTGGTGGGGTGGTCAATGGGATTCCCAATGCACCTTCTGCTTCACCCTCTTTCGCATACACTTCTGGATCCTCTTTCACCTTCTCAGAGTGGTCCTGTTGGATCCTCTTCATTTGTCCAGGGTTTCCCGTGGAATGGGGGGCACATTTCCCCATCCACTCCTTATGTAGGCCCTACACCTACATATGTGGGGACGCAGTTTAGAAATACTAACTATTATGGTCAAGGTTTCCAAATGTCAGTTTCAACTCCATTCACAAGCTCTCATTTCTCACTTTTTAGCAGAGGGATACCTTCTCCTATTTTCCAGGCTCCAGTTTCAACTTGAGTAGCTGAAACCACATATACTGCACCACACATGAACAATCCACTAGCTTATGGGTGGAATCCATTTCAAAGTAGTCTGACTACTTCACCACCAGTAGCTGGGGGCAACCCCCCCCTTTTCATTTGGTAACCAGGGGGAAAGTTCTTCTGCTTCTCAAACTTGTACTTTTCAGGCTCCAGTTAGTCCCAAACTTCCTTTCTTGGAAACTTTAAACTTGTCAGATTTGTCCAAGTTAATGAATGACCTGGTGAAACATGATGCGACATGGCCACTTGTCCCTAAAAATTTACCCTCATATATTCCAAAATTTGAAGGAAAATTTGGTGAAGACCCATGGGCTCATATCACCACCTTTCACTTGTGGTGCTCTTCCAACTTGCTTAATGATGATACCCTTCAGTTGAGATTTTTCCAAAGAACTCTGACTAGTGCTGCAGCAAAGTGGTACATTGAATTTCCCTATGCTGTGTTTGATAGTTTCTGGGACTTAGCTAATGTGTTCCTTAACCATTTCCAACTTCCTGTCTGGTATGATGCTGGCACAAACTTACTGTCCATGTTTTGGCAGGACAAAGCCACTCACATTTTGGATCATATCCAAGAGTGGTGAAGGCAGAAGAGGCTTATTAAGGCCACTATCCCTCCCGAGTTTTTGTTAGAATGGTTCCTTAAGTCCTTATTGCCGTATATATCTAAGGATGTATCCACTTTGGGAGTAACTAATGAGGAATAGGCTATCCTCATGGCCCAACCATTAGATTTGATATACTTTCTGTTAGTGCCATAAATTGTTCTCAGACTACTAAATAAAACCCAACACAATCTCATAAAATAAAACTAAGTAAAATAGGTTTTTAGGGTTTTGGTTTTACAATTTGTAAACAAGAGGGTAAAATCTCATCAGGCTAAGACAAACACTAAATCATGTAACAATGAAGGACTGATTGTTGGTTGCTGGGCAGACTCGGGTTTACTATAATGTACCAACAACACCCCTAGCTCACTGGCCCTTTCGGCAACAGACCGCGGAGCGGCCTGAAGTCTCACCTGAAGTGATCCTAATGGGTTGGCCAAAGAATCAAGTGTCTTGACCAGGTTCTGTATAGTGTCTTGTGCGCATCTCGCAGCTCTTCTTAGTCCACGAGACCTCTCTCTCTACGATGTGCAGTTTCCTCTTACTCGCGATGACTCTAACCTTTATCACATTGCCGCGTCCTAGGCAACACGTAACTTTCTCCTATGCTCGATCCTTAACCCACGGTATCGCGGCCAGAGCTCCTCTAATGGTGCGATATCACCCCTCTGCGATATCCTACCGCTGCGGCTCAGCGTACTTAGCATACTGGTGTTCAACTTACAGGACTCAACACACAAGGCTATTTTACACTGCGACTCTTAACTGTCTTGAGTGAAACTTAGACACACTCTTATACAGAATACTTAAAGACTTCAACTTGCATTTATCCTTTTAATATGTTGTGAACTGAATAGCACATACATACATTTACTGTAAGCAAAGTTCGCGTAATGAATGACAGATATAACAAGTAAATACAATCACATGAATCAATCACATAATGCTATGATTTTACGTGGTTCACTTCCAGGGTAGAAGCTATGTCCACAGAACTGTGTATCTATATTATAACTTGAGAGAGGTACATAGTTCTGCTGCACCACATATGCAACTAGAGATCTTCTGGGTAACTCCACGCACAGCCTGGAGCCCTTCTCTCTTAGATCTCTTCTCTATATTGCCTTCATACTATATACTCTCACTCTCTCTCTCTCTCTGTCAATCCCTGCGGACTGTTACAATACAAAATAACAATGAGCTAACAGACTACTAGAATCTCAGACTCGCTGATGTCTAAATAGCTATAGGTTACCCTAATATCTCCAGAAGGACTAACTAGCTAACCTTTTACAATACAAAATACATCCCTTTATAGGCGGCCCGAAGGTCTCACCATTACAACACTGTGGGCCTGTCCCAACAGTAACCCAAATCCCTAACTAGTGATAGTCGGCATATCTGTACTTGGGGTAGCTTCTTTCCATCACACCACTGCTCTCTGCAGTCTTCCATGTTTCCTGGCGCTGACCATGGGTACTATGCATTGCTTCCCTTATTCTATCCTTCGTCTTCAATACCTCGGCCTCGTCACTCCTTTTCCTTTATGAGGGTAGCTGAGCCCTCTTGTCTTCGTTGCTGCCTTCAATTTAGTGGTTGAGCTCTCTCTTCTCGGTCGCTCAGGTATTGTCATCTTTCTTGACTTCTCTATCCCAACAGTCACGGTTTTCGGCTCTGCTCTGCAGCTAGAAACATGCTACAGTGTCGTAGCTTTACCTTATCTCTTCGTCTTCACCAAAATGTCTATCCACCAAAATGGAATATTCTCCTATAGCTGCGGGACTCTGCTCCAACACTAATATGCATTATATATGAAATATAAAATAGAAACAACATAAGCACAATACTGAGTTTCACCCACAGTTCACAAGCATTCCATGAATTAACCTCAAACAAGAAATGAATTTGTCAACTAACTGACTACACCAATCATAAATGAAACCAACAAATAGAATAATATGGGCTTATAGTTTTCATATATATCATAATTAGTCATCAAAGATACATAAGAGTTTCTAAACTACGCTCCATACACAGTAGCTTGGAAGCCTCCCCTTGTACAAAAAATCGAACCTCAAAACTGTATGTTTGGCTTCCTTTTATCATTACAAAGGTAAAATAGTTCCATAACTACCTTCTAGGTCAAAATTTGAAACAGTTACATCAATTATTTACATGATAACTCTAAATATTTAAAGACAATTAACCCAAAAATAGCAAATTGGATTTGGGGAAATTTGGTGAATTTCTGAAAATTTGAGTCTCAAATAAGCCTTCATATCTCTTGATACAGGACACTTGTGCAAAACCTGAGAGAGGGTTTTTTAAATGAGTCTATTGTGAACAAAAATGTCTCTTTGTTTTTAAAATTTCCCCTTCAATTGATTGCAATACATGCTGGAAATTTGTGACTAAAACAGGAAATTATTAAATAATTCAAACCCTGAAAATAGGCCCCAAAGATGAATTCTAATCTCTCAAATGATAATAGCTATTGTAAAACTGAGAGAGCGTTTTGTGAATGAGTCTGTTTTGGACAAAAAAATCTTTTGGTTTTCCAGAATTCATTTCCATCACCTTGTAATCTGCTCCCAATGATAATGACAAAAACAGGAAAAACAGAGCTACTACATGAATCTCCTCTTGAAAATATTTGACAAAGGACTAAAAAATGAGGGTTATATTATAAATCAAAACTTGGAATAAACTTTTATTATAATTTTTTGAAAGCCTAAAGATATACATATTAACTAATAAGCCCAAAATACAAACCTTAAAACTAAAATAATGAAATAATTCAACCATTAAAAGAATTAAATCCAACAAAAATGACTGATTGTCAGAAATTATTAAAATCAACATAATATGTAAAATCATTTTAAATCAACGATTGAAAATTAGGACAAAAAGAAGAGATAAAATAAGAACAAGATCTAGTTATAACATCTGGCTCTTGCTGCGGGATGAAGTCCTCCTTGTGAGGCTTCAAGAACCTGTAGACCTTGTGCCTTATTCATTGGGTGATGGAGTCATTTACCAAATCTCTACAACTTTCTAAAACTATGAACACATACCTATGAAATGAAAAAATACTACTACAAACCAGCATACTGAAAAAAATCGACATGCTCGTATAGCGAGCTTATTCTGCTATTTACTCCTACTTCTAATTGGAGGAAACATCCCAATCAAGTGTAATCATACTTCCAGTGAATCCAAGAAACCATTTGACTGAGAATCATAATTCCATGCATGCTACTATTTGAGAAGACCCACAAAATATGTGATAAATTCAATAAAGATTCTGTAGGTAGCAGATACTTATGACTGGAAATAGGAAGTATGCCAAAAGCTGGAGCATTAGAAACCTTTGAAAAACACAACTCCACCCAAGAATCCACAGGATCATGAAACTCATGCAAAATTATTCCTTCATGTTGTTCAAAAAGAATGGACTGCAAATGGGTGTCCTCAATTCTCAATACTCCATGAGATAATGCAATCAGAGAAAAATATATAAAATCTTCGACTCTATTGAGCTCATCCTATTTTATATCTTCCACTAACCCAAGATGACTGATTTTTGAAGAGTGCTTCTTAAATAATGAGGACTGAAAGAATGGTTGTAGTATTTCTTTATATCCATAAAAAATTGGGATTTTTTCATAATGGTTTTGAGCAGAAAAGTTATCATGGCCATGGATATTAGACACAACTAACATTACATTCAAAGTATCTACAATGTAGCTGCTATCAACTTGAGAGTCAAAGCAATTCAAAAAAATTTCTTGTTCAGTAAAAATTTTGGAATAAAATTCACCTACAATCGGTTTATGTTGATCATGAAATTTCCAATTTAAAACCTCAATGTATTCATTATATTCATCATAAAGTGAAGCATTCTCTTCCTCTCCATTGCTATTCTTTTTAAACTTTGGCTCAAGAATGGAAGCCAAGGGCTCTTCAAACTGCTTCTCGACCTTTAAATAAAACCCTTGACTAAAACTTGAACCAATAAAATTCTGAAAGTGACCATAAGTCAAGAATGGAAGCTTATTTATTATATCAATAGTAAGAGGTTTAAGAGTAGCAACTTCTTCTTCATAACATGATAATCTCATAGCAGGAGCTAGGAAATTTCTACTATAATCCACTAAAAGTATATTATCATCTAAAAATTCAGAAAATTGATAAGAAGAATCAACACAAGCGTCATTTATATCCTTGTTCATATGAAAATCTGAAAATGATGAAGAAAACTATCTTAAATCTGAATGATACCTATGCTCTTCTTCCTGTTCATAAGCTTGTATATCTTCAACATGATCCTGATCTCGAAGCATTTTGCAAGCTCGGATGTTATCCTCCACTCCTTTTCCATCCTCAAACAATTGTCTTAAATATGATGATTTCCTTTCTAACAGGGAAAATACAAGATCTGAATGTTGAGCCAGAACATAATATACCATAGCAAATTTTTCCGAAGGTCTGATCTCCGTAGGCATACTGATATAAAAACTTTGAAACCTTCAATTAAATTTAGTAATTGGCTCATCATTCTCCCTTTTCAAACTAGAAAATTCGGAAAGAAATTGATCATAAGATTTATTCTTACCCCAATACTTCAAAAATACATCATGTAACTCTTCCCATGATCCAGTTGAATCAACTTTTAAATTTCGGAACCAAAACCCAGCATCTCCAACAAAGGATTTTGAAAATAACCTCATGACAAGATCCTCATGCATGATTTCAAAATTATCAATGAAATTATGGAAAGATCCTAAATGCTTCTCTACTTTAATATGGTCTTTTCCAGTAAAATGGGGAAGATATTCAACAAAGTAGGAAGGGTAAGGATGTAAGAGAGATGGTAGCCTAAGAGGTTTAAATATATTATGTTTGAGTCTAGACTAAAAATCTATGAGTTGAAAATGAGGCTCAACAAACTTTTCACAAGTTTCAGCGGTGATGGTAGTCTTAGAAGGTAATGGATCGGTTTTATTCTCTATAAGATGACTAGAATAATCAGGTTCAAGAGATATGGATATATGCATATCATGTTGCACACGTATTTCAAATGAAGGAATAGGATCAACATCAATAAAGCAAGAAGAATGCAGACTTTCTTCTTCCAAAGAGGGATATGTACCAGAAGGTTTATGATCATCGAAATAGACAAAAAATAATAAGTCTTTTGACATGCAATGGTAAAGACAAGAAATAATTGATGAATAAGAACAAAACCTCATGGAGGAAAGTAACAAGCTGATAGCCGTTCTTTCCATTTGTCTTCTTCATTTTTATGTCAACAAAATTCTCCTTGCACTAGAATCCTTAATCGCGGAGTCACCAAGAAGATGATTGCATTATATCTCTATGTCCTTCTCTTGTCTGCCATCAAGAGCCAGATTTGTGTCATTGTGGTTCTTTCCAGGGAAAATAATATTGATTTTTGTCCTTGACAGCGGTGCCAAAGATGTTAGTGCCAGAAATTGTTCTCAGACTACTAAAGAACAAGCCAACACAATCTCATAAAATAAAACTAAGTAAAATAGGTTTTTAGGGTTTTGGTTTTACAATTTGTTAACAAGAGAGTAAAATATCATATGGCTAAGACAAACACTAAATCATGTAACAGGGAAGGACTAAGATGCATTATATATGAAATATAAACCAGAAACAACATAATCACAATATTGAGTTTCACCCACAGTTCACAAGCATTCCATACCTCAAACAAGAAATGAATTTGTCAACTGAGTGACTACACCAATAAAAAATGAAAGAAGCAAATAGAATAATATGGGCTTATAGTTTGCATATATATCATAATCAGTCATCAAAGATACATAAGAGTTTCTGAACTTAGCTCCATACACAGTAGCTTGGAAGCCTCCCCTTGTACAAAAATTCGAACCTCAAAACTGTATGTTTGTCTTCCTTTTATCATTACAAAGGTAAAGTACTTCCATAACTACTTTCTAGGTCAAAATTTGAAACAGTTACATCAATTAGTTACATGATAACTCGAAATATTTAAAGACAATTAACCCAAAAATAGCAAATAGGATTTGGGGAAATTTGGCGAATTCGTAAAAATTTGGGTCTCAAAGAATCCTTCATATCTCTCGATCCGGGACACCTGTGAAAAAATTGAGAGAGGTTTTTTTAAACGAGTCTATTATGAAAAAAAATCTCTCTTGGTTTTTAAAAATTCCCCTTCAATTGATCATAATACGTGATTGACATTTGTGACTAAAACAGGAAATTATTAAATAATTCAAACCCTAAAAATAGGCCACAAAGATGAATGTGAATCTCTCAAACAATAACAAATGTTGAAAAACTGAGAGAGGTTTTTGTGAATGAGTCTATTGTGGACAAAAAACTCTTTCTTTTCCATAGTTCATTTCCATCACCTCGTAATCTTCTCCCAATGATAATGACAAAAATAGGAAAAACAACGCTGCTATAGGAATCTCCTCTTGAAAATATTTGACAAAGGACTAAAAAATGAGGGTTAGATTATAAATAAAAACTTGGAATAATTTTATTATAATTTTTTGAAAGCTTAAAGATATACATATTAACTAATAATCCCAAAATACAAACCTTAAAACTAAAATAATGAAATAATTCAACCATTAAAAGCATTAAATCCAACAAAAATTACTGATTGTCAAAAATTCTTAAAATCAACATAAAATGTAAAATCATTTTAAATCAACGGTTGAAAATTAGGACAAAAAGAATAGATAAAGTAAGAACAAGATCTATTTATAACACTATGAGTCTGGGATTCTATATGAAATCATCCATGATGCACCGCAACCAACACATTGTGTCGAGAAACCTAAGCCTGGACCATATGCTGATGGCATGGTTGGTTCAGTTAAATCTCCCACTATAGAGTCTTTGGAAAAACAAATCCATGAGTTATCTCTTAAACAGTCTACAATGGAGGAAACAAAGGCTGCCCCCTCATCCCAAAATGCAAACATTTTTACTCAATCCTCTCAAAAGGGCAATCAACAGCCTGGTGGGAAAAAGAAAAAGGGGAAGAAAGGTGAGGGAAACCAAAACAAGTAAAAACCCACAAATAATGTTGATGGGCGGGGGGGGGGGAGAGAAGAAGAAGGTGAAATTTCCCCGTAAGTTTTGCGAGGAAGTTCACCTACCCCATCAATTCCCTCTTATAGATCAAGCTCAGAAGCAGCTAAAAAATCAACAACTGGTTGTCCTAAAGGATCCATTTCCCCCAAGACAGAATGCAACTTCAGTTTCTAACGTAGCTAGGGGCACTATTAATGCCCCTAACCAAATTTATATGAACATGGTTCAATTCAAGACATTACTCCAAACTACAAAAAAGAACTATGAGATGAAGGCTCCTCAGAAGGGTAAGTCTATAGGTGAAACTTCTAACCCTCTTACAATCGAGAAACCTGTTGAACCTACGCCTAAGATACTGAAAGGTGTCTTCAAGAAAGAATTGCACAATCCTAATGCTAGCGTTGCATCCAATTAATTTGTATTTGAAGATTTATCCCAGACCCCTTGTGCGATGTCATCTTTGGAGGTGCTACAGAGTTGTCTCGCCTAGCGAGATGAACTCTTAGCAGCCTTGGGTAGTATGGATTCTTCGAGACTTATGGCAAAGTTTAATTTGTCTGATGTCAAAATTCTCCTCTCGTATCATGTCTCTTTATCAATAAATGTCATCCATGGTGGAAAAATCATTGGAAGGTCAGTTGTTAATGAAGGTGCTTCCACATGTGTCATGTCCTTCTCTTACTAGAAGGCTCTTGGATCCCCAAAGATAGTTGCATCGAACACCCTACTTACTGCTTTTGACGGAAGGTCATTTCATCCACATGGTGTCCTACCAGCTTCTGAGATTAAGTTGGCAGGGAAGGCAGTGTCTGTTGAAGTAGAAGTAATTGATACACCATTAGATTATAACTTTATTTTGGGGAGAAGTTGGACTTATGCTATGTGTGCAATTGCATCGACCATTCTTTGAGTGGTAGTGTTTCCACATGAAAGGAAGTCAGTTACTGTTGACCAACTCAGTTTCACTAAAAAGGGATATATGGAAACTAATGAGTCTACTGTGCCATTGGTTGATCAGGTCAAACTTGCTTCATAGAGCTTAGGTGTTGGAATGTATCCATCTTTAATGGGTACATTCGATATCCCAGCCCTGATAAATTACTTAGGTTCTACTAGTATAGGGAATTCTATCGCAAAAGTTGTTTATAGAACGGATCCTTGGGTTCTTCCTTCCCGTTACGAACCTAAATTGCCCTTATTGGAAGTGGAAGTCGCTTATCAAGCTATCGTTAACACCACTGTTGATCCCATTTTGGTTTCTCCTTTAGTCTCAGAGGAGCTGGAAAAATCCTATCTGCCTACTTGGGCATAGAACTCTTTGTATACTGATGATTGCTTAGACATGGTTTTTCCTTTAGATGAAGCCATTTTGGAAGCTATGAGTAGGTGAGATAATATCTACGAAGATCTTCATCATAGATCCTATTTTCTTCTAGAGTTAAGCAGGATTAAAAATCAAGAGTTCCATATGAGACTGGCAGATGATGTTGATATATCGATCAATCCCTTACCAAGGGAGGGAATCTTTGGTGAGGGGAATATGGAAAACATTTCCATTACTATCCCTATCAACATCTCTGTGAACCTTGATGTTGTGGAAAACGTATATATTGGTGCAAACTACTCTCCGGAGGAGATTGCTATCTATATGGCCTTATTTAAGGAGTTCCATGACATGTTTTCCTGGTCATATGAGGAGATTCCAGGCATATATCCATCGATAGTCAAACATGAAATCCGAACCTATCATGATTCCAAACCATTTCAACAAAAACTCAGACCTTTCAATTCGCTTAGAGCAGTAGCTATTAAGGCTGAAGTTGAAAAGGTGTTGAAAGCTGGTTTTATTTACCTGATCACTTTGACGGAATGGGTATCCAATCCCGTTCTTGTCGATAAAAAGCAACGGCGATACGTGTATGTACTGACTTTCATGATTTAAACAAAGCTTGTCCTAAGTATAACTACCCCACACCATTCATAGATCAAATCATTGATGCTTGTGCAGGGAGTGAGGTTTTTTCGTTTATGGATGGTTTCTTTGGGTACAATTAGATTCAAATTAAGCCATAAGATCAACATAAAATGACTTTCATTTGTCCTTGGGGTAAATTTGTGTACAAGAAAATTCCTTTTGGATTGAAAAACGGAGGGGCTACCTTTCAGCGGGCAATGAATTTTTCCTTCCATGACATCAAGTCTATTATTGAACCCTACCTAGATGATTTGTCGACACATTCTCATAAGAGGATTGATCATCCAGATCACTTGTGTTTAAGTTTTGAATGATGCAGGAATTACAAAATATGCTTGAATCCCCACAAGTGCTTTTTCTATGTCGATTCAGGTAGGCTGCTTGGGTTCATAGTTTCTAACAAAGGTATTCAGGTGGATCCTTCAAAAGTTGAGGCCACTGTAAATATGCCTCCTCCTCATTCCATCAGGAAACTTCAGAGCCTGTAGCTGCAACTATTTCCCAATTTTTTTTAAATTTTGGACCCTTCTTTTAAATTTTATCTTGCTTGGTTTTGTTTTGATTTGCTGAATTCTGTTGTCTTCTGCTACAATTTTGGATCTTGTGAGGTTGAATTAAGGAAGCTGGATGACTATATTTTGTTTGACTTGAGCTTGAGGTTTTGGTTTTCGCTATAGAAAGTTTCTGAACAGTGAATTGGGGCCATAGTCATCTACGCAGCCGCCGTTGTGGAAATTAAATAATGAATGACTCGATCTAAAGCCATGTTTTTCATCGACACACTTTTTTGTCTTATTTTATTTCAGCATTGTTGTTTCATCATCATCGGAACAATATTCCTTTGTGTTGCCACCGTTTCGGATGGAAAACTGCAAGCATTATGATGGAAGCCCTTATCTTTGCCGGTTCCGTGCATATTTTTTAAATGATTTTCTATTTTCGCTATCGGAACTGTATTGGACATTTGATCGGGGGACTAGTATTTTGCTTCGCCAATGCATGACCTTTGATTGTTCCAATAACTAAGGTTTTCATGTTTTGCAGGATTTGTAGTCTAATTGTGTTCCACCATTGCGGCCCCTTAGTGGATTAACCATCCGACATGTAGTTGTTCAGTTCACCGATGGTTTGTTTGATTTTCACCAATGGTTCGTTTGATTTTCACTGATGGTTTGTTCTGGTTTTCTCCGATGTTTACTGGTCTGTGGAATCCTTAGTCCATATGACTTCCACAGTTACGACTCCTCTTTGAACTATTCATCCGATGCCGTAGTGGTTCTGAGGTCCAAGGCTGCAATTTAGTGTTTATTTCGCCGATGTTCTCGATTACTGCGGAGCCCATAGTCTATCTGTCACCCGCCGTTGCGGCTCCTTAGCAGGCTAATCACCCGATCCTTGGTCTTTCCGCTCACCGATGAATATTTTTCCTGCCGACTTGTTTTTCACCAAGGTCTATATATTGGGTTGGTTATTATTTTATTTTTACCCTTGTGAATTTGCGTCTACCTCCATCCTCACTGTCGAACTGTGCATCCGTGCTTAGCTGTCGGGATTTCGTGCATTTGGGGTGTTGCCATGGAATGTTTGGACCATCAGGTCAACTGCAACTTGTTTGCCAGGTAGGGAAATTATGGTTTTTCCTTCTTTGATTGTATTGATCAGTTTTGGAACTAGGGTTTTGTCCTCTAGTTAGGCGTTTCCGCCGTTGTGTAGTTGTTCGTCTAAGTATGAGTATGTATCCGTATGGTGTGAGGTAGCAGTAAGTTTGACGGTATTTGTGGTGGGGGTTTGGTTTCTTGAGCTTTTTGTGAGCCGTTATGGAGTTTCTACCCTGGTCGGAAGGATTAGGAGGTTGGTGCAGACAAGCGTTATGCTGTCTGCACCGGATTTTGTGGGGTTGCTTATGGCCATCCGAGGAGGGAAGTTTTCAGTTTTCTTTCCATCGTATACATTTGCCCTATTTTCCTGGACGCCAAAGGGTTTGTTTTGCGCATTTTCTATTATTGTATGGGATGGTTCATTTGGGAGAGGAATTGGATTGTATTTTTGGTTTAAATGATGCATTGTCAATCATGGTTATGTTTAGTTACAGATAGACTTAGCAACTTTCAGACCTATCTTGCAAAAGTTTTCTTGCTTGTTATTCTCGATTTTGCATTTATATTCTGATAAGTTTATTTGTTGATAATATGGAAGAGGTAAATGTTTTATTCATTTTTTCTTCATTCTTAGAACCCTGATTGAAAGCTACAACATCCTAAAGCATGTTTGGTCTATGATAGGGAAACTTCTTCAAAGGAGATATGTCTAAAAGGAAAAAGAAGAAGGCCCCTGTTTGTGAAGGAGAACCTGATGTAGAAATCATTACCAAGGTAGAATATATCTACGAAGACACTAGAGCTACCACCAGGGTAGAGCCTGATTACAAGTGGGGTGAGATATATCAGATGATTTCAAATCAGAATGTGCATGATATTGGATTTGAGGAGTTGACCATATATGCCAACATAGAGAAGTCATCTCCTATGAAGGTAGCCACAAGATTTGAGTTGTTCCCATGCTGTTATGGAGAGAAATTCCTATGGCTTGGGGTACCACAACAGATAGCTTGACTCCAGAAATCAATCCTTTCCAATATGCAATAGAAATTAAATGTCTAACACTAAAGGATCAGACCTTGTACCTTATTCTGGATGGTTGAAGTAGATCCCCATTGAGTTTTCCAATCTTCATCTTGAATTGCTATATTACTTCCTCAACAACAAGTAAACAATACAAGCATACTATATATCATGGTGTTAGATCTATTCTAGCATATATAATCAATAATGTAAAAGCATTTGACATATTCCAATGGATAAATATTCATTCAAATACACATTATTGGATAGGAAAAGATATTTCTATTAATATGAATCAGAGATTACAAGATAGATACAACCTCTGACGGCACGTCTGCGAACCAGAGAAACTTAATCCCCCACTTGGGCCTCCACCACTTCAATCCTCCATATCTCGATAGCAAGCTCACAAGCAAAAGGCAAGCTTGGGAAGAACACAATAGTGCTCCAAGGGACACAGGGATGCAGACTCAAGCATAAGTTATGGAAACAATGGACTATAGTTTCTTTGCTCTCAATTCTATCTTATGATTTCAATGTACCAACGGGTTCCTTATATAGCTTTCAAAGGGATACTGAAAGGTCGAATCCGATCGATCTCAAGGCATATGGAAGGCCAGGAGTCAAATGAGTCGGATCCATGTCAAGGAAAACTCCAAAAGGATTTGGATTATGCACACATCCTGATGTACACGGTTATATGGGTCAAACCCGTGTATGTACGCGGTTATAGGTTTAAAATCCGTGTATATCATTTTTCATATGTTTGTAGGGATGATCAAGGAAACATCAAAAGACAAAAAGTGGTCCATATGGGCTAATGAGTCTGTAGTGAGACAGGGGAAGGCCATACAATGTGTGACTCACCTAGAGTGGTGAAATCCATTATAACACATGCCCCCTAATGTATGAGATCAGAGGGGTTATACGATGGCCGAAATAAATTATAAGTCCATCCCAGAAGTGGAGTGATGAAAGATCCCAAATGGAAGACCAGCCACCCAATCAACATGGTACACTAATACAACTCTGCATACAACTACAAGTACATATAGCAGTCCTGGATACATAAGAGTACAATGGCCATGAATAGGCATAATACATGATATCACATATGTGTTCATCGCCATGTACAATATACATAGATCAGAATCTCCATGATGAAGATATATAAAGGACCATGATCTCCAAAATGGCTGAAGATATATAATAGATCAAGATCTCCATAGTGGTTGGAAATGTCTGACATATACTGGAATCAAGTCACGAGAGCTGAAATCTCATGAACACTGGAACAATCAAGGAGGTAGCATATAATGGACGCCACCAATCTGGAAGGTCTTCTACACAAACTGCTATGAGTACATGTCCTACTATGCGAATAGAGGTGTCGAGGTCGAACATAGTATTCCATCGTCTGATTACCGGTCATTAATGTATACCATTAACAGAAGCGAGATCACCCACCGATAATGAAAATGGGAATCAAGGTACTAGAGTGCAAACTAACAAGTGTGAATAAATGTGTTGAGGTTGAACACTTGAGAGAATCCATTGATCAGGGGACATTGATGTATTCCCAAGAAACTGTCGATGGCGAGAGAACCTGCCACTGATGACTGCAAGTCTCAAGGCACTCAAAATGACTCTAGATTCCAATCCCAGAATAAATGATCTAAAGTCAATGGGATGAAATCCGCTGGAAGGAGGGCATTAAGGAATCCCCCATCATCCAACACGAGGTACTCAACAAAGCTGTATAATGTGGAAGGACTCGATCATAAGGTGCACGAACCAGTAACTGTACCGAGAATGGTCGACATGCAAAGTCAAGATAACTGAGGAATGGCCAACTCAGGTTTCAACTTCCTTTGAACAAGATCATAACGGCATATGGTGACTGAATGAAGGTAGCATAGACTCGATATACAAACTTGGACATATCTGTGACACAGGAGGCATCAACAGAGGCTCCATAGGGACTGGAAGCTTAACCAGTCGGTGGAGATAAACTCAGATAAATGAGTACATATCCTAAAGTCAAACTATAACCCAACCAATGGATGTGATATACAGTGCTTTGTTCGAAGGTGACACGACTCGACAGCTGCCAAAGATAACATCTTTCCTTGTCTGGCTTTTTGGTTTTTCGATTTTCTTTTTGGACTTTTTCAGTTATTTGAAAAGCTTGAAAAAAGAATAAACTAGTTTTATAGTTACAAACTAGGAGGAGACGAGTGTCATAAGGGAAAACAAACTAGTTCCAAGCAATGGAACATACCTATGCTCAATGAAAGGATACATGTGTAGGATATCGACACTTGGGGGAAAATCCCCTCCCGGTAAAAAGGGAATCAAGCTGCGAAGGATATAAAAAATGGCTTTGCATGGCTAGACATGAGACAAGCTTGGGCTATATGGCTAAAACGCAATGTCAAGGGAGCCGGCATAAAGCTCAATAAGGCAGGCAAAGCTCATGATAATGCATTCACAACTTGACATAAGGGAGTCCTGAGGGAAATATGCCAGCATAAGATCAAGAGGAGTATGAGGCTCTTGCAAAATGTCATGGCAATACTATACAACGAACTCCCAGACCTAAGAGAGGACTCACAGCATGGGTACCAAATGCAAAAGGGATTTAACTAGGACACCCATGTATAGGAAAGCTCTACCATTCTGTTGACGGGCATATGTGACTATGCATGTAACAGGGAAGACAACCCAGACCGGGATCCTTAGAGCAGGTTCCAAGCTGTTTGGCATGGTTGTTTCCGACAGGTTTAAAGGCTCTGTTAGCCTGAAAGTCTAACTGAACTAAGTCTAAAAAATAAAACTAGAACTATTACTTCGGTTAATTAAATCTAATAAATACCTATGAATGTACAAATTAAACTAGTTAATCTACTTACTAATAAATTAGTAAGTAGATTACATTAATCTATGAACCAAATCTATTTAATTAACTGGACTTATAAATAATTAATTAAACATGCTAAAATGAGTTATAAAATTTGCATTATTGACAAATATACATTAATTACAAAGAATCAGAAAATAACCTGAATATGATTCAATGGCTGTTTTTTATAAAATAGTTTAAAAGAAACAGCATATAAATCAATTTATCCTGATCAAGAGCAATGCGAATCTAAACCGAAATCATATCTGTTAATAAGAACTATTAATAACCTTGATAATCTTCAAAATAAATTCGGAATTCACCGAGGTTATACAACAGACCCATAAACCATAGATGCACCAATGCCAGTCATTAATTTACGACACAGTTTTAATTAATAGAATCGCATTCAGCATAAGTCAATAGCTAAAACATAAATATATTTGCACAGTTTCAATAGTGATACTATGATAAACATAAACAATATGGGAAAACAAAAACAAGTCTATGGATAACGTACACATGTGTTAAGAGTAAAACCATGCACATAAATATAATTTATCACCAGTTTTAAAAAATCATATCAATTGGTTCAAACTGCAGTCTTGTTACCCCTGTTCTCCCAAGCTATCGAACCCTTAGCAGCAGTGTTTCTGAGCTTTCAAGAGAAAAATCTCTTAATCTTCAGCAGCATATAGTCTGCTTTCCCCAGCTCCAGCTCTCGATTTACTCTTCCAACATTGAAAAAGAAGTTCTTCAATGCTGTTGAGCATTTATAGAATAACTCAGGCAACAATGTTTTGATCTGAGAGAGAGATCTCTCAGTCCAGTACTCCCCCTATCAATCAAATTCTTCCCTGCTTAAATAAACCACAAACAGAAGAAATCAAAACAAATTAAGCTCTACAACAGGCGAATTTCTGGAAACAACCATTTCGTTGCCGGCCGCAACTGCCAAAATCGTGCTCAAAGGATCCTCGAAATCTCCTAGAATCCATCATTTTCTGGTGAAATCCACCTAAGTTAAACTAAATGGGTCCGTTTTGAAGAAAACCCATGTGGCGGATTTTTAAGATATTCCTTCATTTGTTCACAACGTGGCTCAGAAAATCGCCTGTCAATTAAAAACGCGATTTTGTAACTGGCAACAATCCCGGCAGTTTGTTCCCTTTTTCTCTGGAATGAAGCATTTTCCTGAGACCCTTGAATCTCTCATGAATATCTACAGTTGTGATTAAGCCCATAATTATCAACTCAAAGTCTTTCTCGCCATGGTGTCCACAATCCCGGAGTTTAAGCAATCATTTCTTCATTCTGCCAGAAACTATGCTTTCAAACTAGTCGTAATAATAAATACATCCCTGAGCTGGGAAATCAAATTGCTACCTGTTCACAAAAGAGATATTATAAAACAATCATTTACATAATCATCTCAGCATCTATCATCCACTTTAAACCAAGCACAAAAATGCATAAAGTTTAATATAAAAATCATTATTACATTGTGCTAATGGTAAAGTTATCCGAAAGGTAAAACAAATCAAGAATTGGAAATTTTTCTTTCAGTTATCGCATGTCAAAGTTTTAATGATATTCATCTTTTGTAACAAATGGAATAATCTACTTTGAACTTGGAATGAAGCATTTTGATGTTGAAATTTCATGTCGTGACAGACTTAAGTTAAAATAATCCAAGACCCAATCGCCGTTTTGTTTCAAATATGTAACTTCTTCATTATATGGCTGTTTTCTTCTTTTAAAATATGAAAAACAAATCCCATAACCCATAGCATTAACTTCGACCTTTACATGCAATAATAAAGAAGACATATAAAGCCAATCATAAAGATCAAGATCAAATAATGAGGTTGTGTTATGCGTAATTCGTAAATTAAATGAAAAGCCTTAAGAAAAATCATTCGAATGAACTTTGGTAAAATGCCAAGAATATAACAATCAACCTTAAACCTTATCAAGATTCACGATAACAAAATCACATAATAAAGTCAACTAATAATTATTTGGATAAGATTTCAAAATTAGTTTATAATAAATTATTAACACTTATCCCTTGATTTTTAATGCAAATTCACTTTGAAATAATAATTTCAAAGTAGTGATTTTGTCAACTAATCCATAGTTTGCAAAGGTTTCTTTTAAAAAATTGAATTTCATGTTTCAGTAGCTGTTGGAATGTCACCATTTCAGTAGCTTTTAATTCTTTAAGTTTGCTATATGAAATTCAAACATTTCATCAAAACAAAATACAATTTTGTTTGATGAAATAATATTTTTTAAAAGGCTGTTGAGTAGAGGCACAACACATTCACATAGTACCACTTCTAACAGCAGCATGAAGGTTCTGTAATACCATGGAATGGGTTCGTACCTAAGGTTAAGATGTAATGGTCATAAGGCAATGCATAAGTGCAAGCAGATGTGACATCCTAACCTATATGCCAGTTCAGACATAATACCTGTGATAGGAACGAACGGGTCTAAACCTCGGAGAGAGTGTACAAAAACTGGACCCTACATGACAACCATATTAGTCCAAAACAACCCAAAATAGTCAATAAAGAATCCAAACTATAGGATATAGGGAGGAATGATCATGACAACTGCACCCAAAGGAAACAATGCGGTGAACATTGGGACATAAAAAGGAAAGTAAGGTGTAGACCCAACGTTCATGCATCCACTACCATCCCCATGAGGGTGACCACCGGTGTAAAGATTGAGAGAATGGAGTCAACATCCTCCACAAATGGAGTAGAGGGCGGAATGTGACCACTCCCAAATCTATGAGCACGGTAAGGGGCTGTGATGCCCCCAAGTCTAACACCGACGTCCGTACTAGGACCAAGGACGGGTGATAGGATACCAGGCATGCCGAAAATAAAAGGACCCAAACTCAAGAGAGCATAAATATACTCAAGTAACCATGATCCCAAAGGCCATCTAGTGCATAAAGAGCATACCCCTAAGAAACTCTATAGCCAAAATACAAGCAAACCAAGGGGAGGATATGTGAGCTCCTGAATGCAGCAGGTATGTCTCGCCTAGGAGAGGCTCGAAACTCCCATACACTACAAGAGGCGATACGTAACCAATTATAGTGGCCCTTAGCTTCAATGCATAAAGCGACTATGCTATCCGACCTCTACCTGGCCAAGACACCCGTAGAATAACCCCTGCAAAGTACCCCCTCGATATTCTAGGTAAGGCCACTAAGGTCACCTCAATATAATCAATGCTCAAGCGGACATTCATAGGTGGGATTGACCATATAGGTAGGGTAGCAAAGCCCGAAACTCTTGAAAGAGCCCCCAGATACGAATACAATCCTAGAAATATCTCAGGTGCTACTCATATATGACTAGGGGTCATCCCAATCAATAACCGCTCACACTGCCTCATGCTTAACTCCCTTTTGAGAGGAGGATCCTAAGAAACACTGGTTATACCAAGGATTTCACACACTCACCTGGACAAACACCTAGATGTTGTTATTTAGTGATCTTGGAGAATTGACTTACAATGAACTATGCCAAGATCCTAAAACCTAAGCTTGTTGGTGCACCCTAGAAAAGAAAAGAGTGTAATTCATTTTATTATGCATTGATTTTAATTGGCTGTAATTACTCAAAGGGAAATGGCCGTGCAACTAATGACATTATGACTCAGCAGTGAAATAAATATGCACACCATAACAAACAATGCTAAAGTGCAATCTTTGTCAAATTAAAAATAGGGTATGCCACTACATGAGATGCATAAATATATATTCCTTTCTGAATGCCAATGCAATCCTTCCTATATGAAGGCCTAAACACAACTCTCATCCAAGCAATCTAATGCCAGTACCTCCTCAAATCCATATCTAAGATGCAACTAAGAGTGCAACTACTTTGTATTTTTCAATATAAAAGAGTGAAAAATGCAATAGAAGTCATCTAAAACTCTCAGTCTCTATAGCAAGTATAAAACACAAGCCCAGCAAGACACCGAGACAAAAAGAGTAATGCACTAATGGAAAAACAAGAAGGATAAATGACTAAAACTACTTTCAAAGAAAAATCATTGAAAAAGCGGTCTTTGGTCACAAAAGAAGCATCCAACAGACAACATCAGACCCAAGGAAGACCCAACCACACTCACAACCCACCCAGCAACTTCCCACAACATCAAACTCACCAAAAAGGAGGATGTACGTGACTGTTTAAAGAACAGCTGCGTATATACACAACTTTTGGCCAAAAACCTGCATGTATACGCCGATTTTGGCCAAAAACCTGCGTATACAGAGAAGGCAGCGGTAAAAAGCAGGCCAAGGGTCAAACCAATAAAGGGGAGTGTCAATGGATGAACATACTATAAAATGCAACACAGAAACAAGGAGAAACAAAGAGCAAGTCAATAATATCAAGCCCATTGTGCCCGCAAACCCCCAAATAAAAACAAGGAACATCCCCAACAGAGTCGCCAATTCTGTTACGGAGAGAAATTCCTATGGCTTGGGGTACCACAACAGATAGCTTGACTCCAGAAATCAATCCTTTCCAATATGCAATAGAAATTAAATGTCTAACACTAAAGGATCAGACCTTGTATCTTATTCTGGACAGTTGAAGTAGATCCCCGTTGAGCTTTCCAATCTTCAGCTTGAATTGCTATATTGCTTCCTCAACAACAAGTAAACAATACAAGCATACTATATATCATGGTGTTAGATCTATTCTAGCATATATAATCAATAATGTAAAAGCATTTGACATATTCCAATGGATAAATATTCATTCAAATACACATTATTGGACACGAAAAGATATTTCTATTAATATGAATCAGACATTACAAGATAGATACAACCTCTGACGGCATGTTTGCAAACCGGAGAAACTGAATCCCCCACTTGGGCCTCCAGCACTTCAATCCTCCATCTCTCGATAGCAAGCTCACAAGAAAAAGGCAAGCTTGGGAAGAACACAACAGTGCTCTAAGGTACAAAGGGATGCAGACTCAAGCATAAGTTCCAACAACAATGGACTATAGTTTCTTTGCTCTCAATTCTCTCTTATGCTTTCAATGTACCAAGCAGTTCCTTATACAGCTTTCAAAGGGATACTGAAAGGTCGAATCCGAGTGATCTCAAGGCATATGGAAGGCCAGGAGTCAAATGAGTCGGATCCATGTCAAGGAAAACTCCAAAAGGATTTGGATTATGCACACATCCCGATGTACGCGGTTATATGGGTCAAACCCGTATGTACGTGGCTATAGGTTTAAAAGCCGTGTATATCATTTTTCATATGTTTGTAGGGATGATCAAGGAAACATCAAAAGACAAAAAGTGGTTGATAGGGGCTAATGAGTCTGCAACGGGACAGGGGAAGGCCATACAATGTGTGATTCACCTAGAGTGGTGAAATCCGCTATAACACATGCTCAGGGGTGATCAATTGGATTTTACCTAAGGCCGATGTGACCACCATGATCTTAGCAAATACTGCCAAATAGGGCTATGCTGCATATAACCCTACTTATATCTCATTTGCATATCACCTACCTCCTGCCCAAGTATACCTAACTAAAAGTTGGCTACATGAGATAAATTTGGAAATACTTGAAACAGTGAAGAGGATGATGATACCTGGAAAGAACTTTTGAACTAGGCCATCAGGAGAGTATGATACAGCCACTCTTTGGACTCCTTATAGTTTTATATCACTGATGTTGAATAGAGTGTTTGGGAGAAATCATGGTAAGAGATTCAAGTTGGGATGGATTCCCATTATTTTCTATGTGGCCACCCAAGGGACTGTATTCAACTGGGAAAACATTGTGTCCAACAGCCTCTCAACTTGCATATCTTCAGCTTTAGGAGGGGTGTCCCAGAAGAAATATGAGTTCTATATGAGCTCCATCTTAGTGGATTGTATATTATGTAGCCAACCATTTCCATCCTTAAGATGCAATTGGGACAGGGATAGAACCCCTATGTAGACTACATACAAGCTATTGTGGGCACACAAATCTTACAGCCACTATAGAGAGATATGTGAACATTTTATTATGCCTTTATACAATTTAATTTTCCTAACAGAATGCAACTATATGTCGGAGGTGTTGAGGCCTGGAAAATCGCAGGCGGCAACAGTAAAGGATTCTCCCCAATCAGCGTTCCCAACTAGCCCGCTGACTGTTTGGTATAGGGAATCCGTCCGGTTTGCGGTCTGGCCACCGTAGGTCAAAGTAACAACGAGGGTTTACCGGTTGTGGCCCGGTCCACCGGAATTTGTATTTTGACTTAATATATGCAATGCACATGCCTATCTAAACCATGCAGGGTGATAAAGATGCCGGGAACCACACCATGTGCTGCGCAGGTTCTTACCTCTCGTCTTATGTTCGCTACACCTAAATCACATATGCAATTATGAAACCAAGGTAACTAACTATCTATCCCCGGGGAGCCAGAAAATCATTATTAGTGAGTAATGTACCACTTTCATGTATGTTAAACTAGATTACAGATAGCTACTATTTGCGTTTACAACACATGAATGAGAAGATATTCTAACAACCAGATAGCCAATTGTTATATACAAACACATGCATTACTCTAAGTGAAATTTCCAGAAATAAAATCAGAAATTATTCAACCAGACATAGGTCATAAAGTTAGAACAATCTCACGATTCACAGACACAAGCAGAAAAAACAAAGTAATTCATCTTTCCGCCGTCCATGGTACAACATTTGGAACACTTCACGGTCCTTCTCCAACAGGCAAACCAAACTCTTTATTGAAAAATGAAATAGTTCTTCTTACAACAAGTCTTCCAGTCTAACTGGGAAAAGGCCTTTTCTTTGTCTCTCTTCCCTAGTTTTATACAAAAAAACAAAAAATGCTTGGGTTGCCGAAAGTGACCTTTGGGCTCCCCAACGCTCCAATTTCTTTCTACCCTTTACAAAATATGACCTTCTACAAAATTTGACCAATCCTTCTCATTTGGAGGGGCCCGCTTGGTCTTCCAAAAACTTCCTCCATGCTACTGTCTCCTTGGCGAGTCCTTCAAACGATTGGGGTTCTAGGAATTGTATATTCAGCTCGTACTTATCTGCTTGCTTCTGAATGGCTTCTATCCTGGCCTTGTTCAGACGCACCTGTTCCTCCAAGAGCTGTACACTAATAGCGGCGTGTCCAATCTCGTTTCTCAGGATCGGCTCATCGAGGGCTATGATGCATTGGACCTTGGCTTCTCCTTCCTGATGCCTTGTTTGTAACATCCCTGTAAATGTATCATGATCAGGGAATTCGGGTAACCTATGCTCAGCTTCCACTTGACAGCGATTGTAGGTGACCAGAGCTCTTCTAAAGAATTTTGTACATGCTCCCTTCGTTTTCTTCACTGTCTTCTGAAAGTCCTCTGTAGCAATAACAGCAAACTCGATCAGGTCATGGTCCCGCTTTAAGGTTTTCCGATCCTTAACTGATAGCCCAGCTGGGACTTCTCGATCATCTTCTGCTCTGATAATCCTCGAAGTCAGCACCTCCAGGATGTCTTGCGATCTGTCTACGAAATAAGATGCTGTATTTAACAATTCATCTAGCCTGCTATCAATTTGCAGGACTTTACACCTTTCTTCCTCTAGGTCCATTTGCAATTGCAGCATCCTAGCCTTCCAAGCCAGGATGTGTTCTCTGACTGGCTGCAGATCCACTTGCTGCTCCTTGGCTGCCTCCAGCTGCTCTTGAAGATCTTTAACATATAAGGTATTGGATTCATAAATGTCTTTCTGCTGTTCTGTCAGTTCTTCTATCTTTATTTTCATTTGTTCCCTTTCGTCCTTTAAGCACTGAATTTCTTGATGTGCCTTATCCAAGGCTTCTTGTGTCGTCTCTTTTGCTTGGGCTTCCTGCTAAATAGCATGAATTTCATGCTTTGTGGCCTCCATCTCCCTAAGTACCTGCTCGTACTTTCTTTTTAATCTGTTACCATCCTCTCTTTCTTTCCTAAGAGTGTCCTTCAGTTGGGCGGAGGTTTTCTTGGTCGAGTCTATCTCCTTCATCATTTGATCTACATTGTCCTCTGTAGCGTCTATTGCTGCCCTGCCAGCTCTTATGACAAACTTCGGGTCTTTATCTGTTACGACCATCACAACTTTGTCAGGTATCATTGTGCTGGTCGTTCCTTCAGGTCCTACCTTTAGCTCAGTTCTTCTCATGATCCTTTTGGTAGCCCTATCATAGTATACTGTGCTAAAATCGGGGACTTCTTCCCCCTTTTTCGGTGCAAAGGGCACTAAATGGAGCATGGGAGTAGGAGGAGTGGCCGTAGTGAGCACTTGCAAGGTTGGCACCTCAGGGTTTTCCTCACCCTGGATTTGGTCTGGTGGTATTTCAGAGGCTGATTGTTGTATCAATTCTGTCTTTTCAGCTTCTTGTTTGTGAAGCTCTTCATTCAGCTTTTGTTGGGCCTCCTCAGCTGCTTGCTTAGCAGTTCCCTCAGCTTCTCTAGCTGTCTCTTTTGTTCTTTCAGCAGCATCTTGAGCAGCTTTTCTCTTTTCTTCTTCCCCTTTCTGGAGCCATTCCGCAGCCTCCTCCTCTAATCTTTGAGATTCCTCTCTTATTCTTCTGGCTGTTTCTTTGGCCCTAGCCTGTTCAGCTTTCTCCTGCTCAGGTCCACCTTGTGGTTTGAACCTCTTACCAAGCGCTGTCATGTTAGCGGCCCTTCTGAAAACAGATTCATCCCTGTCAATGTGATGAGTGTACTCATAGAATACTTTATGTTTCTTACAGTGCTCGGCCATCCTCTCGTGGGTATCATTCCGTCTAAAGGTCATCTCCCCGAAACGGAACTTTTCTAGTTCCTGTATACATTCAGGGGCTTGCTTCACATTTGCAAAGATGCAGCTACATATAATGGCACCCTGTCTCTGTCCCAAACACATTTGAGCCCCGGGAAGGGCTGGTGACACATTATACAGTCAATCAAGATAGAGCTCATGTAGAACTCAGACTTTCTCTGTTGTACTCCTCCCTTTGCTGTAGCTATACAGGAAGACAGACTACTGGATACCAGGCCGGACCAGTTGAATATGGTCCCTTAAGTGGCCACATAGAACATCAGGGGAATCCATTCGAATTTGAATAATTTACCATTCGCCCTCCCGAAGATCCGGTTCAACATTAGAGCTATGAATCTGTACGGGGGTCTAAGGGTGGCTGTATCGTAATATTCGGTAACTCTATGTCTAAAGAGTTTCCCTGGCAGTAGCATTTTCCTCATGGTGTCTATCAGATCCATCCTGAGACTGTCCAACCACTCATTGGACAAGAAAACTTGAGGCTCAGGCAAGTGGTAGGATAAGGACACATACCCAGGGCTAAAGGAAGCGTAGCCCTGACCTCCAACATTGCAGATCAGCATCGAACCATGGTTTGTGTGCGGAAGGATCCACCTCATCAGTTCAGCACAAGGAAACATCTCGGGCCTAGTGGCAACCTTCATGATTGCAGACTTCTCTATGTTTGTGTAGATATGTTCCTCCTCCAGGCCTGTATCTGGAACTTCCCTTCGGGAAATCATTCTGTGTATGTCTCCCCATTTATACTCAGGGTCCACCCCTGTGACACACTGTGTGTCTTCATATATGTATTCAGTAGGTATATTGGCTTCTATGGCCGTTTGCTCTTCTACCACAAGTGCTTTCTTTCTCTGCCTTTTGGACATCTTGAAATCTTCCTGCAATGCAAAACATCACAATATGAAGCCATTCAGATTTTGAAAATGTTAAGAAGTAGTTTATTCTTTCTCCATTTGTATATGTGGCTACAATGGGATCAGTCATAGGTTCTTTATATTTCAGAATTTGACCTAGTTATGTAATCCGTCGAGCTTACGCTATCATCTTATAAGTGTAACATATATATGCATAACCAACCTACATTATGATTATTGAACTAGCAGCACAAAACTCAACCCATCTCTGCAATATAACTAACCATAAATGCTACAGGATATACTTCATCAAATGGTCTGCCATCGAGACTAATCAATATATTAATTTATAACAATGACATTAAGTAAGGTAAAAGCAAAACCAACACGATTATCCTGCAAACTCAAACCAGCCCTAGCAAGAATAAGAAAAACCCAGCCTAAGCCGCTCGCGGCCATGATAATTATGTTGGTGCGGTCATTAAATACGGGCACCCACGACAATCCTTCGCGCAGAGGACACCAATCAGCGCCATTGCTCATTATACCCGTAAAGCTTTGAATAATGACCGCGGCATGGCCCTAGGGCTTCTTGGTGGCCAGCAATGGCGAATGCGTAGTGCGAAGGCTATGACTAGGGCTCGCGGAAGAGGAAAACAAACGGCCGGACATCTATCATGGACAAACTGCGAAAATCCCCCCCCCCAAACGCTTCAAAGTCCGTATCACAACAAGAAAAAACCAGGTGCAGGCGGCATAACGGCCGCTTGCACCTTGTCTTCCCCAACCTCTATGGATGAACCAAACGCGGAGGTAAATGAAAACGCGGCTTTATAAAAGGGAAAAAACCCAATCCCTCCAATGGCCAAAAACTATTCCCTCCCAATAAGATAAGACGCGGGCGCAACTGCTGGGGAGAAAGGAACTACCAACCCTAGCCACGGGTAAAGAAGAAACCCGTTTACGAACAACGACAACAACAGGCCGTAAAAACTTCACTATTTTCACCCCAAGTAACCCAGCCAAAACTTTGAAAAGAAGGGCTTAAGCTCCTACCTGGCAGGATTGCACAAATGAACAGGTGATAGCGATGGAGTCCTTGACCAACAGCTGGACGCGGGTACCGGTACGAAGCTCCACACAACTCGCTAGCTCGACAATGCGACAGCTCGGACGTGATA